>JAPQLA010025128.1:0-12636 GCA_029822935.1 Naso vlamingii | reverse complement strand
CAGCAAGGAGAAAACAAAACATGTTTTAAGGTGCAGTAGGCCTACGCTGGATTTTGAGCTGGTTGAGCATTGCAACCCTTTTTTTTTTTTTTTTTTGCCCCCCCAGGTAAGACTAATGCCCACCCACACCTGGCATCCTGGTAACACCACTGTGCTATGTAAAGCCCTTTGAGACAAACTTTGTAAAAATGGGCTATACAAATAAGATTGCCTTGCCTTGCCTTGCCTGACTGACATAGACTGTAATTCTCTCAAAAATTCTTAGCCTAAATATTTGGCTAACCTTGATGTCGTGGCAACTTCATCCAGGCTCACAGGTGGGGTCAACACTGCCTCTCTCCTCTGACTCTGTCTGCACCTCGCCTGGTTCTCTCACCACTGCTTGCGCTGCACCCTCTTTCCTCTCTCACTTAAATCTTTTATTCTTTTCCTCTTTCCTGTTTCTACATCATGTAAATAAGTTTCTTTTCTCTTCTGGAGATAAATAGCTCTGCGTGCAGCATCGGCATCTCGTTTCTGTCGGTACAATCGTTGTTTTTCAGCTGCACTGATTTTTGCCATAGCCTCCCTGTAAAATAGATTAGCACATTCATAATTCTGTATAAATCATGAAAATAATCTATATAACTGTTTAATTTTGTATTAAATGTATATTTATATGTCTATTTACTTGAGATAAAACATGCTATTGATACATATAGGCCTATTGTCATTGGTATTACAGGCAAGGGCGGTAACACCAATGACAGTAACACCAATGACAAATATTTATAACAGGCTAATTACACAAAACTACACTCATGAACCTGTTTTTTTTTTACATAAAAATATTTCATTCTAGCGCAAATCAAAGTAACACCAATGACACAACAAAAAGAACCACTCTGAAAAATGCCATTTTAATTGAAAATATCTTACTTTTACTCAGTAAAGAGACACTCGCCATGTATTGTCTTAAATGGCTCTTCTTCTTCTTCTTCTTTCTGACCTTGGGAGTTCCTTTACATATTTTTAAACCTTTCAAAAAAAAGGTCTGTGATACCGGTAACACCAATGACACCAAATCAAAGGACAGATATTCTTTTAAAAATATTTTTATTATTAAACAGCCAATTTAGTTTTAATTTTATTCATATATTATGGCCAGTGTTTGTCCATTATTGACCACTTATTATTTTTTTAAACAAGAAAGAGGAAATATTTTTACACTGTCCAATAGCGTTGAACCATGGCATTGGGACAGGTGTTTTTTTAGATACAAAGGAAATTAAAACTGAAATTAAAAAAATAAAACTGCAAATATATAAACTGAAATTATCATAATTATTTAAAATGGTATTGAATTACATAATTTTGGTTTAATGTAAATGATTTTTTAAAATTTTCAAGCATTTGTGTGTCTGGAAAATGCAGGGACATGTTTTTCACCGTATTTTGAGAATGACCCATATACCTCCTTTTCATGCTACACGATTGGTTGATGTGTTTATTCGCCGGGCGAAAGCTCAGAAAAATCGACCACAGTGCGAAAAAAAATAATGTTGCATTTTCGCCGCGACACATTCGCAGGCGGTGTGAAAGGACTCGTGATGAAAACCGGGGTTCGAAAAAAAATATTGATGTGCGAATTATTCTCACGAAAAATACGTCCTTGGTGTGAAAGGGCCTTAAGCCTTATAATAAGGATATTTATACACGATGTTCTGCAGCATTATTATGACAGCCTGTGCAGTCCTGAGAGCTGGAGCTCTTTGCTGATGTCACTGCTGGCTGAAAACAACAGAGGAGCATGTGCACTCAGACAATCCATCAAACAACACATAAACGCTCGTTTTAAAAGATGTGACACTCGCTTAATGTTTAGTGTTGTCCTCTCATGTACCGACACTAAAATGCAAAGCTAAACATGGATATATAACCTGAAAGTGTCTCTTCCAGCTGCTTCACGAAACAAACAGCCATTTCTGGGTTATATATCCGTGTTTAGCTTCATGTTTTAGTGTCGATACATGAGAGGACACCACTAAACATTCAGCAAGTTTCACATCTTTTAAAACGAGCGTTTATTGTATTTTTTGACATTGTCTGAGTGCACATGCTCCTCCATTGTTTTCAGCCAGCAGTGACGTCAGCAACGAGCTCCAGCTCTCAGGATCACACTGGCTGTCATAATAATGCTGCAGAACATTGTGTATGATTGTAAATATCCTTCCTATAAGGCTTAATGTGCAAAAAAATGAACTTTTCTTTTAATATGAGCCGAATCTAATAATGAAACCACAGATTCATGTGATGGGGACACTGCTGTTGCAGTGTTGGAGGAGGGAGGCACTGATCTCCAGCTTTCATAATCACTGTATGCAGCTTCCACTGGGCCCAGTGGTGTGTAAAATTCCATGTCCCTCCTCTGTAAGGGTAATTTTAATGTGATTGCTAAAATTAATGGTACTTTCCTAAATAAGCAGTCAGTTACCATACATACAGTACAAATCTTGTACAAGTATGTTTATGCTAAAACCTTCTTTCAGATTCATGCTCATTTTGTTAGATCTAAATAGTAAAAATTAGATCTATATTTTAAGCTATAAAATCTTAGTATATAACACTTCTTAATACACATTTGTTATACATCATGGACAGAGGGAAATAAAATGCTCAACAGTAAAATAAATAAAAAATACATCTATATAATTAAAATACAAACTAAATGGGTTTTATTTTTTCAGCCTTTTTAAATTTAAATAATCAGATGACCTAATACCGGGTTCTTTTGGTTTTGGATCCTCTAAAATAGTCAGTTGGGTGATTTTTCTGTTGAAGTACTTCCTTGGTAGACCCAAAACTCGCCATTTGAAAATCATTTTTGTCTCAGTGGATTTGCTTTTCCTCCTCAGTATTAATCGTTAGGAGATTTTGAACCGCAAAATATATGATTGGACCCTTGTTGCCACCTCTCTCAAAATAAATAAATAAATAAAATAAATCCTAGAATTGCTGCTGAAGATCAAAGGGTCTCCCTAGGGAATTTTTCATATGCTTTCCTTTTGTCTACTTTTGTCCTGAGATTTTGTAAGCAGGGAGCGCAATTAAGTAGGCATAGGAATTCTTTGTATCCCTGATTATCATTGTGTGTTTCCTACCAATATTTGACTTGAAATTTGTTTTTCCAAAAAAAATATCTTGTATTAAAAATAAATATTTTTACATAAATTTAATCTTTTGTTCAAAGAGGCAAAGTTTAACAAAGTTAACTGATCTTCATCCACCCTGGGGAAAAAAATAATAAATAAACAAACAAAAAAACACTTTATTGAAGTCATCTTGAACAAAGTGCTGACAGTAATCCATGAAGCAGAGAGCAGAGCACAGGTGTCTGAGCAGAGCAGGGGAGGGGCCAGGCACAGCGCTGTGTACACCGAGCTGGCATGCTCATGCTAATGTCCAGCACACATTACTGTAAAAACACTGAAGAAAAAAAAACAAAAACAGTAAAACACAGTGAGCAGGGTTCACTTTCAAAAGCATGAACCTCATTATGTGACGCTTTGGCATCGTTTAGCACGAGTAACCGACATAGTAACGACATTTATAGGTCGGAAAAGAAGGAAAAGCATAACAGCTCCCCTTTAAGATAGATCTGTGTCAGTTACCTCTGTGATCTATAACTTCACTGGGGAGGCTTCAGTTTTCTTCCAGTTTTTAAGAACACATTCTTTAGCTGTTATAAACCAATAGGAAAAAATTTTTTATTGAGAGGTAGTGAGTTTTGTGAAAGCGTCCGATATTCCCAAATCATTTCCAGATCTGGCTCCAGAAGGGTTTTTAGTACGGTGAAAAAAATATATCAGTCCAGAGGTTTTCTAACTAAGGGGAAGATACTAAACTGTGAGTTTACATGGCTTCTTGAAACTGACACTTATCACATAAAGGGGAGATACAGGGGAAAATTTTACTAAGTTTTGATTTTGAATAACATAAACGATTTCAAACCTAAACAGTATCAGGCAATGTCTGGCAGTCATCAAACAAGTGTGAATATATTGAAAGTTTTTGTTCCAATTCTCTTTTGAAATTTGCTGGCCTAACTCCTCTTCCCATGCTCGTTTGTACACCTCAGATGTAGGGGCAGTAATAGTTTGTAAGATTTTATCGATGAAGGATATTAGATTCTCTGAGTCTGCCTGCTTACTCAGACAGTCACCAGTTGTGTCTGGACATGCAGCAGTGTAGCCCTGCATGTGAGATTTCACATAATCCCTTACCTGCAGGAATCTAAAAACATTATTAGTGTTCAAATTGTATTTCTTCTACAACTCTTCTAAGAAAGCAAATACATCCTGCACATATAAATCCTCCACTGGTTGAAAGTGGTATCAAACATAAAGGCTTTAAAGAGGGGTTCTTCACGATCGGAAGGAGGAAGGACATGTTTTTCAATTTTAGGCAAAGCTTCAACTGTTTCAAAGTATGAATGATATCACTGATCATCATATCATATCATAGAATCATAGAATTGTGGTTGTGAGTTGACTCATTCAGTGATATAGCAGACAAGGCGACTGTGCTGAAGTCAAAAGGTGAGGAATCTTTCCTTTTCATTTTGATCCAGTTGGCTTGTAGAAAGAATCTTTCAATCAAAAAATTATATTTTTATTGTTCGTTGACAAGTAGTAAGAGAGAAAGTTTGGTAGGGCTAGTCCACCACTTTCTTTAAATTTATATCATGTTGTTTGCGTATTCTCTGGGTTCTTGTAATCCCAAATAAAGTTAGTAATAGTGGAGTCAATATTTCTACAAAAAAAAAAAGAAAAAGATCTGGGAAGATAAATTGGAACTGTCAGAAAGAGAAATAATAGTTGTGGGAGGAAAATTGTTTTTATAGCATTTATTCTGCCAAGGAGGGAGACTGGCAGCGTTTTCCAAAACCTGATTTAGGAGATTAGATTTCTGATTAGTGGAGGGAAATTTGCTTCCAATAAGAGGGAGTGTTTCCTTGTAGCAGGGCTGGCACTGGCAATTGGAGCCCTAGGAGAGCTTTTGACTGGCGCCCCCAATAATATTAATAATAATAACAGTAATAATAATAATAATAATAGCTACTGCCTGAAATCAAAAGCCCAAAACACACTAGCAGCGCAGTGCGTCATTTAATGCGCGTCAAGTCCCACCTAATAACACACACAGGAAGCGTCAACAGGAGGATCAGCCACTGTGGGAAAACATTAAAACAGATTTGATTAGATTAGATTGAATTTCATTGTCACTGAAAAAGCACAGGTACTCAAGCAATGAAATGTTGTTTGACATCTAATCCGAAGTGCAAACAGCAACATACAAGTGCATGATTCAAATAAATAAACTACCTATGTACATACAATATACTGTATATACATAACCAGAGTAGAAAACTATTGTGGATTAATCGACGGACCTTTGGAGAATAGAAAATCACGCACAGAGCAGGGAACAAACGTTGACTTCCCATTAAGTGGACAGTTACTTAGCCACTCTGCTATTCATTGGCAGTCATATACCAAGGTTGGGATATTTGTTAACCTGACTGAAATCTTTTCTTATCCATTGTTGCCTTGACCACAGTTATCCATAATATTATCAACAACAGGCTATCAATAATAATATCTTAAAAAATTAATATCAAAGTTATAAATGGCGACAGCAGAAGGTCAGTGGACTAGAGGCTGACGATCTGACGCAGAGGCAGGGAAGCAGAGCTGCTACAGCCCGCGAGGGCACATGTCTGTGTACAAAACTACTTTTTCTCAGATGGAAAAGGCCCCTTTTCAAGGGCCACCGCGCTGGAAATAGGACAGTGTCGTGAAGTGCTGCAGTGTGGCATGTGCAGGCACGTTCAGCCAGTGTGGGTTAAGATGTAAAAAATAAAGGGGGTGGGCGTTTTGACCCACGTCAGATGGCACCACTCAGTTTTGGGCCTTAGGCTACATTAGGCAGGCTAGCTAACTAAGCAAATCTTACAGTGCAGGCAGCAAATGCAGTGTTGCAAAACTAGTTTTTAATAGCAAAAAATACAAATTCCTGCATGAACTGTGCACAAGCTAGTTGTTAGCTAATTGACTGAACAGGCTTGTACAGCTGGCTCCAGCCACACTGCAGTACAACCATGTCTCCAAAAGAGGTATGATCATTTTGTTTGATTATACACGGCAGCAGTAGAACTCATACTGAAACAAACTCGCTGCCAGAAGCACATTCCATCAATCAGCTGCTAACAGGCAGGCTATTCCAATTAATCAGATAGGTGGTGGGTCCATTTTTTTGTTTGTTTGTTTGTTTGCCTTACTAAATAAATGCTTATTGTAAAAAGTTATTGTAAACCTTGTTACAGTGTAATAACAGAGCTCAGGTAAGTAATAATCAGTAGTAATAACCGGACCAGTAACAGTGGACACTAAGCCTTTAGTAGTTTGAACATCAGTAATGACAAAGACAAAATAGTTTGAATGTTTGTGGCCACTTGTTATTTCAAGCTGAAAGGTCACATGTAATACAACAGTTTTTTTTGGAAGGAACGGTGTATGGAAAATAACAAACTAAAATAATAAAGCCGGCAAAATAATAATTAAAAAAAATACCCTTTGCCCCCAAAGTTAGTCTTTATTTCGTTGGGGCCCTTTTTCAACCAATGTTGGTGTATCACTGTTTATTTAGTCCTACCGCACAGTCCGTGAGAAGGGAGAAACCAAGGGATCCTGTGTGCATTCAGGTTCAATACCAGTGGTTCAGTTCGGCTCGCCACCCAGTTCACACTGGGAATCTCTGGATCTCGGGATCTGAAGCTTTGCAGGAGTCCAGCAGGAAGTACCGGCTGCGTCTCTTTCTATGGTATCACCAGATGAGACCCAGATATCTCATTACATCCCTACTGTCTGCATAAATCATGTTCATTTCCTAATCTCCTATGAATTAGTACCAATTAATAATAATATTCTGTATTAATTAGTTCAAATCATGTTCACAAAAAAAATTTAGTTATACAACAAAAATATATCTTTAGTTTCAAGTATTCACTTGTAGTTGTGTAAGTATAAATACATTCAAAGTGCTTCTTATAATCATGTCCAAATACAAATACACATTAATAACCATTTAGAATTTCTCAAAATTATGTAGTTGCATAAGTAGCTGGCAGAAGTACATTTTACGAAAATAAAATAAAATACTGTGGAGTACCCCCTTTAATTTGGTCAAAATTGCATTAAGTGCAGTAACAATCATAGTAACTAGAGGTATTAAGGCTTAACGTGCTTAATTGTCTCTCCTTGCACCGGTAATAGTGAGAGATTGCACTAAATATTAACCTCTTTAATTACCATGAACATAAAATAAACATAAATTGCATATGATACCAAATAATCATGCCAGCTAAGTGGCTAGGCTCAAGTTAACACGCTATTAGCATCACAAAATACAGTCTCAGATAAAGCACTATTAGCACCTTTCCAAGGCTATCAGCGCCAAATTAACATAAATATCAGCTGCTTTACAATCATAACATAACTATCAGCTGCCTTACAACCATAACATAAATATCAGCTGCCTTACAATCATCTTAACAGGTTTTATAGTGTTTTTTTCCACTCACCGCTGAGTCAAAGTACGAGTGAGCTTTACAGCATTTCACCTCGGCAGACCCACGAAAATCATCCGGCCTCTCACGCCGCTCTACAAGCTTAAATGTAACAGTATGGCGGTCAGCAACTGTTTAACATCATCAAGAATTAATATTACTTCATTCAGAAGATTATTTTTAGTTCTTACCCAACGGATGACAAAAGATTTTATTTTCTCTATGTCCCAACAGCACTCAAGGTAGCTAGCGTGGATCGTTTCATAACAGGAAGTTGAAAAAGGAAGCGGAGCTAATCCCGATCACCTGGGGCTAGTGGGGTTCATTGATTTGTTATTTGGGGATTGTGGTGTAACTGTGAGATGGAGTCAGTATTGGAGGATGTCAGGAGGGGGCGACAGAGAGCCGAGTGGAGCAGGGAGCAGCAGAGGTAGTTTTCAGGGTTAGCTGAATAAAGCAAACACGTTATACTCACAGTTGGACTCATGTAGTATTTTAAACAACACGACAGGGATCACGTCATACTGAGGCCTTCACTGCTGCTTGGAAACCACAGTGTTGGCTGTGTTTTCTCCCTTTATGCACAGTTTTGTGATTTTAAACAACTTTTAACAGATGTAGTCATTTACATGAGATAATCAAATGATATTTACTCCAAATGTTACTTTTATATCAACACTTTTTAATAGTTCTTCGTATTATTATTATTTTTAATGCATATAATCGATCTAAATTAATTATCTATTTGTTTGTTTCAAAATAAAATGAATTGTTTTTAGGGATTTTAATGACTTCGCAATGAATTATTTATTTCTCAATTAAGATGAATTATTTTAAAGGGGTAATACTAATATTTTAGGGTGTCATTTTAGAGCCTGGGCTACATTATGTAAACATTAATGGTGCAAATTGTAGTGGGGATTCTTACCTCTATATTCTTCTTTCTTCTCTTCCTCTTCTTTGCACTGCTTGCTAAATTGTGTATTAGATAATTTTGTCCTTTTTTGACTCATTTTGATTTTGTAAATGCAGGCAACTCAAACACAAGCCTAGAGAGCCTTTTCGTGCTGGATAGTGCGTGATATGGCGTATTGGTTATGCAAATTGCATCATGATAGCAGGTATTCTTAATTCTATCATGTTGTCAACTTGTGAAGGAAAGTTTTTGACAGTTTTCAGAAAGACCTTCAGTTTTGCAAGGAGAGGGAGAGATACAAAACATGCACCGGATGTGAAGGACCTGTATTTACAGCACATTAGCTGCCTGCGAAAGGGCCCAAATAGAAAAGTCAAGACACTCCACTTTTGCTGGAGGACACGTTTGTTCATTTCAAAACAAAACAAAACATATCTTCCGGTGCTCCTGTGGCATTTTGCGCCCTTGGCAAAGGCCTATAATGCCCATACCACGAGCCGCCCCTGCTTTGCGTATAAAGTTGTGTCGCACTGCTCCGTTTCCACAGACAGCCAAAGTGGGAATGTCAGGAGGACGGCAGGCTCACCATTTCATTAACTACAGCCGATACAACAGTTATTTCTACACTGGACCAGTTGCGGAAGTCTTACGCAAGTTGAAAAACTTACTGATGTCGTGTCTGTGTTTATAACATCATCTGGGGGTGCATACAGTCGTGTTGTACAGCTCCGGAAAAAACTTGTCGTGTCAGCTTACTGTGAAAGCCGTCGGAGACGACTGACGATGTAGTGGTCCCATTTCGTAGGGGTGGATTCCAGTGACTATCCCTCCTAATTTCGTTCCAAGGTGCAAGGGGTAGGGGTAAAAAGGAGAAATGGGATTGGGCCTTAGTATTGCCATAGGGCCTGCAAAAACACAGAGCTGGTCATTTTATTCCATCCCACCCCTACTAGAAACTTCCACGTAACCCTCCAAAGTCACACTTAAGAAAAGCTAAATGTAAATGGAGATAGTTGTATCAGCTGCATGAATTCTTAGACATGTGTTCATTATCACCTTCCTGGCCTGGTCCCTGTTAGGGATGAGACAATTATCAATATTATATATCCGGATAAAAACATCCACAATAATTTTATCATGGATGATCATGAATCATGAATGAAAATCTCACATGAATGAATTGAAAAAGTTGTTCCACTGATGTACGGTCCTAAATTAAATTCCTAATTTATTTTAATCGCTCTTAACCTGTTACCATGGCTGGAGGCTGGTTTGCACATTGAATTCACCTCAGAAAACAAGTGAAATAAACCGTATGCAAATATAACTTTACTACTACTGTATAACATTACAAACTAAAAGAAAAATACAGGGAGATGAGGTTACCACTATTCATTCATCCTTTATTTGTGCAGGAAGACCTTAATTATTGAGATTACTAATTTAAGATTCTTCAAAAGTTTTTTAAAAGGTGTTTAAACTGTACTGCAATAAAAATATATTACCCAAGGACTTCCGGTTATGGCGAGGTGCTAGGTAGTCACAACTTTTTTACCTCTGCTGCTAGCCTCTAATAAATCCTACAAAACTAACTAGAACTTGACTTAAACTTAAGCAACGCGAATATAAGAGTACTTGGATGTAAAAATGCCACCAAAGAGCAATAAAAAAGAGAAACAGAAACCACGACAAGAAGACAAACACTCGGAGGGAGAGGAAATGTGCGATGCCATGTCACTCGTGGAGGAGAACATCGAGAGAGAAGATGGTGAAACGTCTGATTCAGGCGAGAAAACTAACGAAGATATCATGAAAGCCATAATTTCTTTGAAAAGTGGTCTCTACAAGAAAATCGACGTTGTGCAACTAACAATTACCGATGTGAAAAAGCAGGTGCTGGAATGCAAGGGGCGCACTGCATATGCTGAACAACGGATTTCGGATACTGAAGATAACGTTAATGAGCTATTAACCAAAGTCAGCACACTGGAAAACACCATGAAAACTCTCACTGATAAAGTTGATGACTTGGAGTGTAGAAGCAGATGCAACAACGTGAGACTGGTGGGCCTGCCGGAGAAAGCAGAGGGCCAGGATACTGCAGCATTTCTGGAGAAGTGGTTGCAGGAGGCTCTGAGGCTGGAGCCACGGGCAGCTCCGGTAATTGAACGGGCGCACAGAATCGGTACCCTTCCTTCTAACTCAAGCACGGGATGTCCAAGGACTCTCATAATAAAAGTCTTGAATTTCAGAGACAAGGAGCGAGTGCTGAAGGCAGCACAAATAAAAGGGAAAATCCTTTATAGCAACGAGCAAGTTCGCTTTCACCTGGACCTTTCTGCTGGAGTGCGCAAGATGCAGCGCAGCTATGATGAGGTGAGGAAGAAGCTTCGTGACAAGGGGATCAATACACACAGGATCATCTTTCCAGCGCGGCTCCTGGTGACGCATAATGACAGATCTCACCTTTTCCAAACTCCGGCTGAAGCGGACAACTTTCTCCAGTCTCTTTGAGGGATTAAAACGGACCTGAGGATGGGGTCTCTGTTTATTTCATTTTTATTTTTATTTCATTTTTTTATGGCCGGTATATAATTGTTTATCCTTATTGTTAAGGACTGATTTGCATGGACTGAGGTTCCATGCCTCAGTGAACGCAACACTCATGTGACGGGCGGAGCGCGATTCAACATGGCGGTGCCCGGCTGCTAGAACAAACTTTTCTCTCCGGTCTTGAAGATTTTTTTTTTTCTCCCCTGCAAGCTCTTTTTTTTCTCTCTCTCTTTTTCACTCCCCATTAACCTCGACTCCATCTCTACTGACGGATTACCTCATTCATTCTTCGACCTGGACCCCTTAGAGAACTACATCGACTGCTACTTCACTACATACTGCACAATGGCCACTTCAATCACCCCTGGAAAATTCAGCGTTTCTCCAGCCTGCAAAAGAGCCCGCTCAGGTTCCCTACCCAGTACATACACATCTCCATCCTCATCCCCGAACCCACTCCATCATTCAGAGGTAAGTGACATTTTAATCTCAATTAACCAAAAACTTTCCGGACTCGACACCAGAATCGCACTCATCGAAGTTTTACACAAAGAATTCCAGTCACTCCGTCAAAGCTTGGAATACAGCCACGAACAGATCGAAATACTCACCAAGGAAAACAAAACTCTTCATAAAACCGTCAACACCATCACCGACCAGCTCACCTCTGTTATAACCCAGCTCACCACCGTAACCGCCTAAAATAAAACAATGAAGGAAACAATTCTGGATTTACAAGCACGCAGTATGAGAGACAACTTGTTTTTTTCCGGCATCCCTGAACATATCACAGACGACCCAGAGAAATCGATAAAGGACTTCATGAAACTCCAGCTCAAACTGCCCGCAGACACAGTCAACAATATCACATTTCACCGCGTTCACCGATTAGGACAGAAAAACGCCACCAACAACAGACCCCGCCCGATTGTCGCCAAATTTGAACACTTTAAACAGAAAGAACTGGTCAAACATCAAGGAAAACGGCTTAAAGGAACGGACTATGGACTAAACGATCAGTACCTGAAAGAAATCAAGAACAGACGCAAAAAACTCTTCCCCATCCGCAAACAAATGATCTCAGAAGGAAAGAAAGCAGTCATCTCAGTGGACAAACTTTACATAAACGGACAGTTATACCGCAGCAAGGACATCACCCCCTGGTTATACTAGCCCCCCCTCCCTCTTTCATGTAAACAAACTCTCTCTCTTTTCCTCTCTTACACACATGCACTCTCGCTCTCTCCCTCCGCTACACAGACCCCCGCCCCCTTCCCCCCGCTCTTTACAATAACTCATAAGGACAATCATATACATTTACGCAGTCTTACTTCGCACAGAATGCGCTCTGACACGCAGCGCTCTCTATGTTCTTTTTTGTTACGTGTTTGTGTTTTGTTTTCTGTTTTTATATGTTTAAACCTATATGTCCCTCTTTGTTTTGTAACCACATGTCTAGCTCTGCAAGCTAATCCCTCACAGACCCGTACACACTCGCACACACACTCACCTACACACACACCTGCATATGTCCACATTCACTCACACACACATACACACA
>JAPQLA010025039.1:0-12642 GCA_029822935.1 Naso vlamingii | reverse complement strand
TGGTATGAGATGAACTGATCATAGGTGACTTGATTTATGAGGCAAACATTGATTATGACTGGAGATGCCCTTTAACATGACTTGCTGTGAGATTAATTTTTTGACCAAGCTAAGACTGATAAGTGGCCTGGTACTGGAGTCAAGTTTGTGTATTTACATACACTTTTATTTGGGGGCAAAGCTGCAAAGCCCCCATTGTGTTTATATTTTTTTCTTCGTATTTCTTTCTTATTTTTTCTGCCATTGAAGTCTATGGCAGCCCATAGAACCATACGGTCAAAAGCTGTGAAATTTGGTACACTGGTAGAGGGTCATGCCGAGAGGCTATGGCTTGAATTTGACCTTGATTGGCCAAACATGGGGCACTATAGCAAACAGTTAAAAATGCAAACTTTGAACAGGCGTATCTCATGCCCTGTTTGACCTAAAGTCATGAAACTTTGCTCACATATTCCATTAATCACAAGGAACAAATCTCAAACACTTAAAATCATACTCCCCCTACGAATGTTCACAGATCTGTATGAAACTCAGTACACACAATCTAGAGACCAATATCTACAATTCCATCTCAGCAAAAGTTTAAAAAGTTAAAAACAAACAACAAGCAAACAAAAAAAACAGCCATTATGAGACAATTAAAATTGCAGACGGTGGGGTTTTTCAGAAATTGGTCGCCATTTTATAGCTAATGTTGCTTATCCTAGCATCTGCTAAAGTTGCATCCTCCACTCTGCCCAATGGTGCTCTGGGCGAACCCCCTGCTTCAGCACCCACAAAATAGTTCAGGAAATAAGGAAGAGCAAGACCTCCTTCAGTCCTTTTTTTGCTAATTCTAGGAGTTTTATTACCCCAAATTCATCCTATAAAGCCTTGTAAGTCAATGGTGCAAAGTTTACTTCATAAATAGAGGATAATGTCTGAGTGAACTTATTGCTAAATTCAGCTTATAACCAGAAAAAGAGCCAAAGTCTTTTAAGATGATTTCAACACCAGGAATAGATTGCTCTGGATCTTCTACAAAGCAAAAGGAAAGGTTGCCAGCATATAAGGAAACCTCACACTCTGATCATGCCATAATGCCCTGAATCTTGGACAGTGCTTTAAGAGCAATAGCAAAAAAATAGCATACAGCAACAGAAACGATGGGCATTTCCCTCTGGAGAGGTGAAAAAACGAAGAGTGCAGTGACTCTGTATTTAAGCTGGCAAGCAGAATTGAATTTAAAAATTGAATCTATCTAGTAAAGTTGTCTCCTAAACCAAATCTTCTAAGCTGAGAAGAAGTAAGGCCGCCATTGGGTCGAACACCTTCTCAGCATCCAGGGAGAGGTGAGTTCAGCGAGTGAATAATGTTTAGAAGTTTCCTAATATACAATAAATAATAAATAAAAGTTGGCCTTTAATAAAGCCTCTCTGCTCTGCTGAAATTAACTGTGGAAGGACAGGTTCGAGGTGTTATGTTACGGAGTTTTGGCCCAAAAATTATAAGTGCTGATATAGCACCACCATCTGGTCAAATTGGTTACATTTTTGTCACCTGAGTAGTGGGTGAGATTTGCAACTTATCTGCTTTTACACTTTCTTAGATACATAGAGTTTCAGCACAGGAGGATAATAATAATAATAATAATAATAGGGCTCCAGCACTTGGTGCTTGGACCCCTTGCTTCAGAACATAGCATCATCTTGGTCATAAGTCAACCCAATGTCTTCCATTTTGAATTCAGTGTCTTTTTTTCTTTTTCTTTTTGCCATTACCACATGCTGTACTTTGACAAACTCAACATAATTTGCAGTCTGTGCCATCTTAAGACCTTTGTGATGAAAAGCTGTTAAAAGCCTTTGTTTTCATGAAACAGTGTGTCCATGGGATGGCTTCCATTTTGCAAAAACATTCATAACCACACACACACACATACACACACACACACCCCAGAGGAAGGATGTGACCTCACAATATCACCTAAAAATCAGTCAATAAAAACTCTATAACAGTAGATAAGAAATAAATGAAAGGGTGAGAGCACAAAATAGAATAATAAATAAATATGTTAAGAATTAAAAAAAAAATGATAGTAAAACAGGCTAAAATTTATAAATAAAATCAATAAATAAAAAGATAAAAATCGATTAAAAACCTGAGTGAAGAGGTAGGTTTTGAGTTTACTTTTAAAAATATCAACACTCTCTGCAGCTCAGGTTGTTCCACGGACGTGGACCATAGTAATAAAAGGATGCCTCACCATGAGTCTTAGTTCTGACTTTTGGGACTATTATACAGCCACTACCAGATGACCTGAGGGTTCCAGAGGGTTCATAAGATAAAAGCAAATCTGATAAATTGGTAGGATCAAGGCCTTTAAAGGCTTTAAAACTTACAGAAGGATCTTATCCTTTTAAATCAATTCTGAAATGTGGAAGTATTGTCTAGTATTCCCCAAACCCCAGTCTGAAGGAATTTACATGTCAATATTAGGTCACAGTTATAGCATCATATATTGGTAACAGGAAATTACATGTTTTATACTTTCATGAGCTTCCTCCATTAGGTTGAGCAGGTTCACTTTAAATCTGGTGAGTAATGCAGTGATTGAACAGTTCCATATGCTGTATTTTGATGAACTTGTAAAAGAGAAATTATTTTTAAAAAGACGCCAAAATTTGTCTGTGCAGTCTTAAGAACTTTGTGATCAAGTTTCTAAAAGCTTGTGTCCATATGGTTTTAGACATTTTGGGAATTTCCTTGTGAAACTTTTAGTGGTTGTAATTTGCATGTACATTGTCCAACACGCCCCAAAGTTCATGTGTTTGATGAGCGTACCAACCTGATCAAGTCTGCATGCAAATATTTCATCAATGTCACAATGCCACCTATTTGCAACAACAAATTACATGTTTTATGCTCAGATGGGCTCTAACACTTTGACAAGATCCACCTCAAGTGTGCTTGGAAAAGGCTTAAGCTTATGACAGCAATTGACTTTTTTGTAGATCTTGACATGCCATTTTACACCCCTTTACCATGACAATATGACAATATCCAGTGTCAATTTTCACCACTGCTGATGTATGTGCAAAGTTTAATGATTTAAGTCTAAAGTGCTCTGGACCCTAAAAATTCCTTGGATTCCAATAGGGCCTTTGCACACAAACAAAGAAATAAGCGCCCTGTCATTACTGCTTTCCTGAAAATCGTTGAAGGGCTCTCTGACTAACTTACTGCTACTGTGTTTTTAGGAGTAATCTTTGCCAGCATAAGCTCGGGACTGGGAGAATTGTCCTTCCTCTCTCTTACTGTCTTCTTTGACAGGTAAACATTTATTTCTTTTTGATTCTCCCTTTATTCAATGTTACATAATTTTCTCTAATACATATAATTTGTGATGTGAAGACAAGATCCAAACTGAACCACAGAAGACAACATTACTAAATGTTAGGGTCATCCTAACTTGTAACACCTCGATTACACCGGGCAATTCTCGGAGCGTTGAGTGTGTGCCACAGTTTTGTTCAGCCCTCCATGCTACTTCATTTCCCATAGGGAGCGTTTCGGAAGCAGTGTTGTTCCTTTGTTTACTTTTAATTTAGTGCTTCTACCATAGTAGTAGTAGTAGTAGGCATTGAGTAGCCTGAGCAGAGTAGCCTATTGTCTCAACATGGATATGGCTGTAGTTTCGTTAAAATCTCACCTGAATAATTACAGACGAACAATCACAAAGTCTAGTAAATCCCTATCTAAGTGGATTAAATTTCAGTGTAGTACAGTATGATTTACCAAGTACAGTACGAATGTTAAATGTCCTCTGACCTGTTCCTGACTTCTGGTCCAGTGCCACAGCTTGCAACATTGATGTAGTCAAGCGAAAAATCACTTGCACATGGTGTTTTATTTTGAAAATTGACCAAATTATATTAGTTCCGGTGTCTGTACTCCTGTATGACTGTTCTCTCCAACTTATGAGGAAAAAATACTTATATGTGTATATAGTTCTCTATTTTATATCCTACCATCCTGACAAAGTTTTGTTGTAGAGAAGAATTCTGCAATCATCCACTTTAGATGTCCTCTGTGGTTTTATAAGCCTTTTGTGTTGAAGAAGTCACCCATGCCTTCCTTCTTTTTAAGAATTTACCAAATCTTTTGATTTGGCCGCTGCTGTTTTTGTTGTTGTTGTTTTTGTTTTTGCAATTTGTCTGATAGGTTTTATTTGTTTTCAGCCTGATGATGGCCTATTTTAATAACTAGACTCGTACTTCAGGATGCCATTGCGTTGACTAAGCTATCCTAAATACCTGGAGTAAATGATGATTTGTGACTGTGATACTTACGTATTGTGATCTGTACATTTTTATTGTCATTACTTGTTCGATGTTGCTGGTTGCAGCTTTGTTCAATGTGGTGCTGCCAGGACACTTGTAAAATATATTTTTTATGTCAGAGTGGCTTTCCTGGTCAAAAGAAAGGTTAATTTAAAAGGAAAAAAAGAAATAAAAAAGAAACACCTCTTTAGTAAGCATGCTTAAAGTGCTAAAGACCATCTACCAAATACAAATTCAACATATGGAATCAACTTTAGCCCTCCAATCTGCTTACTAAGTCATGAAATAATCAGGGAACAGGCCACACCAGGTCACACCAGGTCACACAACTACTTGTCAGTCAACATGTCTGTCAAACTACTTTTAAGCCTCTGAATTTGGAAGGAAACTGTAAAAGAATTGCTGTTATCCTCAAAAGTTAATGCAGTATTTAGTTTTCTACATTTTCAACCTCTTGAAATAAAGCTGAAGGTCAACACTTAAAATCATATATTGATTGATTTATATTAAATCCATCATGGTGGTGTAGAGAGGCAAAATTCCAAAAAACGTTTAATGTTCAAATACCTGTGGACCTAACTATAGACCTTATATCACTGAGACATCATTTGGGCATGAGTAGATCTGATAATTACATTAATGTATCCCATTGTTTAATCATTTATTCAAACTTCAAGATTGATGAAAGACATACATAGACTAAATTTGACACAAAAGCAAAATACAGTCCAGGTTTAAAAAGAAAGTCTTAAACAGAGACAACCACATTATTGTCTTAGCAGTGATTAGTAGCGTGTTGATAAAACAAGGTGACATCAGATATTAGGACGGCAATAAATTTATACACAAGGTTCCTTGAAAGTTTCAGAAGCATTGACTCACAAACATTTCATTTGCACTCAGCTTCCTTGAAGGTAGAGACAGCAGTAGTTCGGTGCAGCTTGTAAAAACAAAATTCAAATTGGGCCCCTCCCTCTGGGCTCAACACAACCAGAAGTATTATAGCATGTACAGATACTGCTTGTACTTACACAGCAAGCTATGTAAGAATATAACATTTGTTTTAGTGGAAAAGTCAAAAATTTAGCAAGCTAGCACAAGCTAACTGCCAGTGTTTGGCACCTACCTGTCCAACAGAAAGCAGGCCAACCGCACGTCGCTCTTTATCCCCAGCCTCTCCTTCATCCTCTCCCAGCCTCTTCTTTCTCCTTCAAAAGTGGCTGAAAGCTAAACCGACATTCACTCTCGTTCTGGAATGAGCTTTATCCGCTTGCCTTTTCCCCCACTCGGGCTATATTTAATTTTCTTCGCTGCTACGTCGACATCCGCACTGTTCTCCAATCTGAATAATGTCCAGTTGCTATGATTTATCCAGAGCAGTATAGGAGAGAGAGTGGCGCCAGCGGAAGTCCGAAATTCTTGATCGTTACGTCACTTACGTAGACGAGCCTCAGTTCCCGGAAGTCCTCCCGTGGGCCATAGGACTGCTTCGTACGGAGAGACAGAACTAGTCTTTTGTCATTATTAGTCGATCTATGCATGGACTTACAATGTTAATATAGCGTACCAACATGTTTATTCAGTTCCATAATATGTCTTAGAAGAAAATCCATAAAGCTTCTCCGTTTAAACAAACGGGGGGGAAATCGATCATCTGAACCACTTTCTTAAACTAGTCCAGCACCATGGTCAGCACCCAGCTAATCTGTTGTTAGCCCAGCCTATCTGTTAACGTTCCCTGAATCTGCAAAGTCGGTGGGCGATTATCCACTTACATGCTTTAATGCACGTGTTAATTTGAGTCAGATGTGCTGACAGTAGAAACTTTGATTCTCTAAATGTCTTACCTTTTAAATGTGCATCGAGATTGGTCTGCTATGCTGCAGCTCCATTACACTCTGTAGTGTTGATGCTAACTTACGAGAACTGAACAGACGCTCCACAATCGGAAGTTGACGTGAAAAAACTGGTTTATTGGAGTGAACGGAGTTGACACCACTCTCTCTCCTATACTGCTCTGGTTCTATCTACTCTTAACCTCACCTGCGCGCTGTCATTGGTAACACACCCACTCCCCACCAGAAACGTCCTGACTAAACCAAAACATCCAAATACAGGCAGTGGGTGGGGCTCTGCAGACACAGTCACTGCCACACATGTCTAGAGGCTTATAAGTGATGATTAAGCTGGATTGACTTTGTGTAAGTATATATTTTGGTGTTTAGGAAAAAGCTACCTACTCTACCTTTAAGTAATACTGTCATGGCATGAGTATGCGATACTTATCACACTCATGTCAGTTAAATGAGTCTCATTACTAAAATGTGCTGCTTGGATTTATTCTTGTGGCCTTAATGACAATTTTAGACTTAGGAGCAGATTACAAACAAATATTAAAATATAACTCAAAATAGTAGGTGTCACTTTTATATCTTCCAAGTACAACAAGGCTTTGGTGCTTCATTCATTCTTCATTCATGCAACATACAGCTGAGTCATTTCTTCTGACAAGGATCTCTGGGCCCTATCTTCCACCTGGTGCAAAGGCAGTGTGCAGCGCGAGTGTCATTGCTAGTTTCCAATCAACGCAGTTGTTATTTTCACGCCCAAAGCCCACACTGTCCAGCAATAGCAAATATGCTTGCACTCATCTTTGTGTGCATTGAAGTGGTGGTCTTGAAATGAGGTATAGCATTTTCCTACATTGTTTTTGTGCTTTTGTTATGTGTCTGTCATTAAATACACCATGTTCTATTTTAGAAGGATACTTACTTTGAATTGTTTCCCACCTGCTTTAGGAATGTACTGGGAGGATGGGGCTCAGGCACTGGTGGCGCTGGTGTTGCTGGAGCCCTCCTCTACTCATCCCTTACCCAAATTGGCTTGACGCCCCAGATTACTACTCTAGTGATGCTGGTGGTCCCGTTTGCTATGTTGATGAGGTAAGTGTAGAAATATTTCCCCCCAAAAATGTAATTGTTACTAGTCTGTCTGTACTTTATAAGTGCTTTCCAGAATTAAGCCTCACCTTCCAAGCACTGTCTGATTATACACATGCCTAAAAAATCTACCATCCACAATATAATTAAATCCAAGGAGAGTTGCTATTTGCCAAGAGAATCTGCTGTTGTCTAACAAGATGTCTATAATTTTGAATTCCACATTTAGAAAACTGACTGACGTTCAGTCCCTATACGTGCCCTTAGAATTATTAACTTTTTCCTTTTAATCACCCTTTTTTTAACTCCCAATATTATTAAAACCATTCCTTCTGATTCTTATTTTTGCCTATCCACATCCAGCTATTTTTTCATCCTGGTTCAACCACCTTCAGTGCCTCAGTGGAAAAGCACAGAGACAGAATATACAGCTGTCACCTCAGAGGAGAGACAGCAGTTGATGGATGAATCAGAAGAGGAGGCACCGGAGAAGTCAATCCCAGGTACATGCCACCCACACTACTAATGATAACAACATAGTAAATAGATATAGTTAAAAAATAATGAACCCATCCAGTTAAAACTGGACTTGTATAAATGCATTGCTCAGTGGGTGAGCGAAACTAACAACAGAGTTTAACATTAGTTGCAGTTGTGCAATTCATTTGGAAGTAAGGCTAGGTACCAATAAGTGTGCCTGATCCTGCAAATGTCGGCACTGTTCTGAGTACTGAGTGTATATTCACAGCTGTATGAGACTGGATCTGAGCCCTGCTGACGTCACTTCATAAATTAGTTATTGCTGGGAGCTTGAGTTCTCAAATTCATTTTGTTAGCTTGTATGAAAAGCTTTTGAAGGACTAAGAATATACAAAAAGTTGAAAGCAGTCTAATAACTATTAGTGAGACTGTGAGGTTAAGTAATTCTCAGTGTCTTTTTTTGACAATATGAATCAATAGTAAGAATAAAAATAACATACAAACAGGCTGGAGATCTAATAGCCACTGACAGACATTAACATAAGAAAGGCAGCTATTCAGTCACAGTAACGTGCTGGGCTGCGTTTCCCAGTTTCGATGTAATTTAACGTCCTACAAAGGTTTCTAAAGTATACCATATTAAAGAATACTCGAAATATACAAGTGTCTCCCAGACTCTCCCTTAGCGGCTGCAAGGGACAGCTGCTAAGGTACATCATAAGGCAGAGCTGTCTTTCACTGTGATGCTGAAACTGTTGCAGTCCATGCCAGGCACATCGATTTTCTCACTTATTTAAGCTTATGAATGAAGTTTTAGTATAACAAGTGTTGCCGTAATCATATTACATCAATCTAATATTGCAGAAGAGACGTATCCTGGTTAAGTAAGGGTTTGGTTTTTCTAAAAAAAGGTTCGGTAAATAAACAAACAAAAAAAACCTAAAGTAGCAGGTGCATTTAATTTCATTAATTGTGCACAGCCTATGCAACAACCCATGGGTTGTTGCCTACATGAATAAATATGATTCAAAAAGCAAGGAAGAAGCGAGGAAGGAGATTCACAACGGAAGAAATGGCAGTACTTTTGGACAAGGTGGAGCAGAATAAGAACATTTTATTCTGCAGTTTTAGTGGCAGTGTGTCAAACAAGGCAAAGGTTTGTCTGATAAAACAATCCTGCTAGCTCATGAATGAGCAGCTGACGTTTGCAATTAAGTTACAGTGAGCTAAAAATAGAGTCAACGACTCAAATCATGTTACGAACTAAGACACTTTCTTACTTTGACCTACTTAACGTTTCTCCTTCTCCATCGTCTCTCCATCGCAGTTTGTTCTGCAGGTTCAGCTTCACCAACACCACAGTTAGCAAGCTTAATGATTTAATCAGTTTGTTTGCTCACCAGCATCATTAATATTCCCATCCAGTCAGGATGATCTCCGACCGGCGTTTCTGTCCGCAGTCATGCAGTGCATGGCTAATTTGCATTAAAATGGCATGACTAATTTGCCTAAAACGCACATGGCTAATTTGCATATAAGCAGCTAAATGTTTCTGAGCACAGAGTGCTCGATCAAATATATATCACAGTATTTTTTGTTGATTTGGATTGCTGCAATAATAATAAACATACTTAATTTGTTAATATTTCCCTAGTGTCCTAGTGCTTTGAGATTGAATATTTCCCTAATTCTAGTTTAGGAAGAAAAAAAAAATTGCACTCTTCAAATTGATCATTTAATATCTTTTTTTCAACCACCGAGTCCAAAAAGTTGTCTGTTTACCTTTTTTATTTTAGGACTGTGCCATATGGACCCACATATTTAAGAATTATGAGATATCATACATTTTTTATATTCTTTTGCAAAACAGTCTTTGAATGGATTCATCATATTATTATTTTTCCCTTTTCCATTGTTTGTGCAAGAGTTTCATTAGCTTTAAAAGGAGAGGCATGTTCCAGTTACATCAGGATCAATGTCTGGCAAGCTTTGCTTTACTCCAGTTATCCAGATTAACTTCAGTTTTGTTTAATAGCGTTTCCATATTAGTAATAATCATTTCTTCTTCTATATCTTGGTTCGTTTCTGTACCTAAATATTTCATACCTTACACTACAGTTATCTGTAAGATTTGATTTGTATGAAGGAATTATTCCAAAATGCTATGGGTTCTTTATAGCCAACGTTTAATCACTAGAGATCCGCACAGGTCAGTTTATCGGTACACTTTCCCTCTGACATCTGGTCCAGCAGCTGCTGCAAGATGACAAGCTGGTCTGTGGTCTCACCTGGTGACCTGAGACTCATTACAAGTCCCAAAACTTTGCAAAAGATTTACAAACAGGCAAAATTTTGAGAAACATTGACCTTATATTGGGAATCTACCTGGAAACATTGTTAAAAATGCTTTAAAACCTCCTGAAGTGATTTATTTACAGTCTTATGGTGAAACTTACAAACAGCTTCTAGCCTGCTCTGCTAGGTCGTTGGCTCTTCCCTTTTCACTACGCAGCCAAGATCAGCTCAGTTAAGTTCAGAGCTTTTATTATCTCTCAAGGGGAAATTTGATTTGCGGTTGGCAGTACAGAAACAATTAAAAAAAAAAAAAAAAAGGACATAGGACATCATAGCAGCACACAACACAATCAAATTTGATTCGAAATAATCCCAATCAAAATTTCAAAGTAGAAATATCAAAAGTAATTTAAAAATATCTGTCTGTAAGAAGTGGCCTCGGTCATCTGTTAAAGGAGTCATTAAAAAAGGAGAGATCACAGTCATTTCAGAAGTCGAGGGCTGCTGAAGCTGCCCCTTTTGCTGCCTGTGCCTCCCCTCACTGGGACCTTGGCTGGAATGAGACCCCCCACCCCCCCAATGACACAGAGGACGAGGGGCCAACTCGTAACGCCCCTAAGCGCCATGTGCAGAAACCAGCTGCAATGGTTTTTCTAACTGCCGGGAGGAGCAGTGATTATGGAAGCTGAAGCAATTTGTTGCACTTGGATATGAGAATGTGCTTTCCACAAAGAACATATTAAATTATTAGGCTGTATTATCTCGCCTTTTCCTCCACATCTCTTACAGGCTTTGGTCTCGTCATTGCACACACACCCATCATGCCACACCTTGCGTCCCTCTTTTCCCCTCTCTCTCTCCCTGAGAGAAAATATAGACACCCTAAAAGATATTTCGCCAAGACAGCTTAAATATAAACTTGTATTATGCAAAACTGTGTTTTGTCTCTGCTGTATAGTCATGGGAGTGTTTAATCAAGTGCATCATCTTTTTTTTTCCCCTCTCATCACTCAAGCTCATCATCCCAGCCCTCCTCAGTGCTCTCTGAGTGATTTCTGTCCAACAAAAATACATGTCTTTGTAATCAGATAGAGCTGATCTGTTTTCGCAGATAGGCAGGACGCTGCTTTTCCTGCAACAGTGGAATTAAAATGATCATAAACCTGTGTGCTGAGCTGAGTTTCTTTGCATCGTGTGTATGTGTCTCTAGTGACTGCAGCATTCTACAAGAGTTTTGTCTCGTCACAAGTCTTTGGTCTGAATTGGGCTTAAAAGTAGAACATTGCCTTAAGCTACTCAGATGGTAATAGAAGCCCTTATCAGTTTTGGAGGAAAATTACATCTTTTTTTTTCTTTCATTCTTAATGTGCACCTTAACTTACACAACCACCAGTCAGAGAGGAGCAATAATATTCATTATAGGTTGTATTTTGGTCTATACTAATTTAAAAATAGCTCTCTTTCGCTGCTAAATGCTCTACTATTTTCACCAACCTGTTGCTTAAAGTGTCTGTCTTGTATAAGTAGAGAAGGTAAAGCTTAAAATCTATTCATTTAAACTTTAGGCCTGAAACATTGCACAAAGTTGCCATAAAAATGCTTTTTATCAAGTTAAATTTACTTTATTCTCACTTTAAAATGTGTTTTTGAGAAATAATTTGTCTTGGTAACGCTGTAACAGTTATACAAAATTAGAGCAAAATAAAATTGAATTTTTTTTCCACCAAAGTAGAAAATTGTCTTTGGCTCACCAACATGTTTGTTTTTTTTAGCTCTCCTTGGTGAACTTTACTGGTTGTTTCTGTACTGAGAAGAGAAGAGCATTAACATAACTTTTTGTAATTGTGTGAAACTTAGTGTCGTCAACTAAATTATATGAATTTACTCATGTACTGGTATACGTAACGTATGGTATACATAAAGTTAAGTCCCTTTGTATTTGGACAGGGACATGATTTTTGTTCATTTTTCCTCTTTACACCACCACAATGGAACTGAAATGAAGCAATCAAGATGTGATCATGTGTAGTTTTTTAGCAGTCATTCAAGGGCTTTAACAAAACATTCAAGTAACTGTTAAGGAATCACACCCAGATGCTCAAAGGTAATTGGACAATTGACTGACTAGTACTTTTATAGCCAGGTGTCGCCTGTTTCTCAATTTTTCCATGATTGATTAAACAGATACAAGATCTGGAGTTGGTTCCAAATGATAAATTTGCTTTTGGTAGCTGGTCTTTGGAACTCTCAGCACGCAGTCCAAAGAGGTGTTCTATTTCATCCTTACTGACCGCCAGAGGCGGTGCTTCAAGCACTGAATGTATCCATCTCGCGCATGCGCAGGTCGAGTGTTTATACCAACAAAGTCACGTGTGACCCCTGATGACCCCGGTCAGTCTATATCTTCCGGTGGCATCAGTGGATCTGTTCCTGTTCATCTTCTCGCTTCGCAGGTGTATCTACTGCACGTCGCTTCGCTGACTAAAGCTAAGTGGCTATTGCTATTTTTCTCCTCCGTTGCTGGTAGCTTTGTGACGTTTCGTCGGAGCTGCGAACTGCTCGCCCTCCAAAGGCTGCAACGGACTCCACCAGAGCTTGTGGCTTGC
>JAPQLA010024955.1:0-12648 GCA_029822935.1 Naso vlamingii | reverse complement strand
CACATAGAAATTGAGTTCTGGTCATAAAGTTGATAATCTCCAGAGGCTCTCTTTGAAGTCTTTTTAGCACCCTGACCGAGTGGCATTCCAGGGCGGGGTGTGTTGACCCCCCCCCGGTGAGGCTTTTAAGTGAACCAAGTGTCACAAATCTGCATAATTCACAGCAGGGGAATCAACAACTTGGACTGGTAAGTTTCCAGTTCGACACTTTTACACCTCTCCTGGCACTGGGAAGTCTCGAAAGAAAAATTTGTTAGACAGGAAGCAATCAGAGTGTAAACAAATCTCTCTCTGTCCATTTGTCCTTCAGGAGGAAAGAAATTCCAAAAGACTGTTGTTCTCCTACACAAAGGACTCTGGTGCTGAGGCTGGGTACAGCAGACTGTGCAAAGTTCTCAGCAAAATTCCCTACCGTGACTAAAACAAAACCTGAATGGGGCAACAAAAGGACATTAGGCCCGGGACTGTCCACAGCAATGGAACATCACTTCTCACCAAACTTACTGAGATGAGGAGGGACCAGTGACTACTCTGACTCACTCGATGCCTGAGGTCAATGGTATTGCACCCACACCACTCGCGCAATCTGATACAGTCACACAGTCTACACTTACATTGATAAATGAAGCAAATACCTCTCCTGTTGGTACTTATGTTGAACATGACTCAAGTGTTTCAGGAAATGCCTCAATATGGTTTGGCAATTCCTGGCAAAATAATCACTTTTCTTGTTGACTCTGGCACTACACATTTATTGATTGAAAGCGGGGAATTTCCAGCTTCTCCAAAAATTAGTGGTAACCATGTTCACAGCTCTGGTGCTTCAGGGAATGCTGAACATTTACTGTTCCACTTAGATGCATAGATGATACCGGCAAATTTTTCAAACATGCATTTCCCCTGTCTGATTGCTGCCCTGTTAATTTATTGGACTCAATGTGTCAATTGGGCATTGGATTAATTTCAATGCCTGAAGGTGTCCAAGTAGCAAAGCTGATAATCTTGAACCCTATTCTCACACTTTTGTGAAATGCAGCCCTGACCAGTTGTTTTTTGCTTACGAGTGGAAATTGACAGCTGGAGGCTGTCACTACACTGCAGTTATCATGTTTCATTGGGTTTAGACTCATAGTATGAAAAGCAATGGTACAAAAATGAATTTAAACATAAACGCCTTATAGTCACACAAATAAATGTGTTGCATCAGTTCAGTTAACTCCTATGCAGGAACAATTGTTTACAGTCTACAATTCATCTCCCTATATTTCTCTTTCTAAGCATCCAAAAGATAAATGGGAAGATTTAGGACCTTTCACACATGCATATAAAAGTGCTACAGATTGGCAACCAACTCAGGAAACATCACTGTTTTACAGTCCGCGGTTACAAGTTTAAAGAAAGATCTTTTCTGTTATTGTGCACACTCAAAGAACTGTTCAGTTGGTACCACTGTCTACTTCATCATACACATTTCTGTCAGAAACAAATGCTACAGCCATTTCAGCCTTACAGGAAGTCCCT
Source organism: Naso vlamingii (assembly GCA_029822935.1). Lineage (NCBI taxonomy): Eukaryota > Metazoa > Chordata > Actinopteri > Acanthuriformes > Acanthuridae > Naso > Naso vlamingii. The sequence continues at coordinate 11,127 of JAPQLA010024955.1, read as the reverse complement.
AAGACTCTGTGGGCAAACATGACATTGGCCTAATTAAAATTGCAGAACCTGTGGTGATCATCCCAAAATTGTAGATTTGTAGATTTATTTATTTAAGAAAGAGCAGGGACAGTGCATACTGATCATAACATTCTGTTTGTTGCAGCCTTCGAGATCACTCCTCGTGCCATCGTCCTTGCCCCTATAAGGATGAAGCTCCCATCGGGGCAAAGGTTACCACCAGTGAGAGACTACATGGATGACATCACCACTGTACGCGAAACAGCAGCATGCACAACGAGGCTACTGAAGAGGATCGACGAACTCGTGGGTTGGGCAAGGATGAAAATCAAACCCGCCAAGTCGAGCAGCCTGTCCATCAGGAAAGGGGTCAGAAGCGACCGTACCATCTTTGTCGCAGGAGGTGAAGAGATCCCACTGTTGGCAGATCAGCCTGTCCGTAGCCTGGGCCGTACCTATACGGCAGACCTCTTTGACAGGCAGATGGGGGAAACGGTGAAGAAGCAGCTTGCAGACGGCCTGGCCAGAATCAATCAGAGCCAGCTCCCCGGCAAGTACAAAGTATGGAGCTGCCAGTTCATACTGTACCCAAAGGTGATGTGGCCGCTGAAGCTGAGCAAGGTCCCCTCATCGGTGGCAGACAAGATGGACAGGCTGGCAAACTCGTGTAGTTGGGACTGCCGAGATGCCTGTCAGAAGTAGGCCTCTTCGGCAGGAACACGCTGCAACTGCCACTGCGATCCATTGGCCTGGGATACAAGCAAGAGAAGGCTCGGATGGTGCTGGAGCTGAGGGAATCCACAGACCAACTGGTGAGAGCAGCTGGCACCCAGACACGAACAGGGAGGAAGTGGAAAGCCCAGGAAGAGGTCGACAAGGTGATCAGCAGACTGAAACACCGCGAGGTAGTCGGCAGAGGCCAGGAGGGGTGAGCAGGCCTCGGGAGGAGCGAAACACCCCCCCTCTTCTGGTCAAAGGCCTCCAAAGAAGAGCGGCGAGCCATGGTGGTGGCAGAAGTCACAAGGACTGAACAGGAGCACCTCAACATCAAAGCGGTGTCCCAGAGCCGGCAGGGAGGCTGGTTGTCATGGGAAGGTGTCGCAGACAGGCCCATGTCATGGTCTGACCTGTGGAAAATTCCCCAAGCCAGGCTCAGCTTCCTGATTTGATCCACGTACGACACCCTATCCTGTCCCAGGAACCTCCACTTGTGGTTTGGGGCAGAAGAGACCTGTCCCCTGTGCGATACCAGCAATGCAAGCCTCCAACACATCTTGTCGGGCTGCAAGACAGCGTTGGCCCAAGGCCGCTACAGGTGGCGGCACAACCTGGTTCTGCGGAAGCTGGCAGAGGTGGCAGAGGCATGCAGACAGGAGGTGAACAGCAGACCATCAGGGCCAGCCAGATGTCCCATCCTGTTTGCAAAGGCGGGTGAGAACATCATCCCCCCTCGCCAGAGACCAACAGCAAGAGTCCTCTCACCTGGCAGCGAGAGGGCTATGAGGGTCGACCTGGGGAGGCAGCTCCAATTCCCCAGGGAGATAGTGGAAACATCGCTCCACCCAGACCTGGTGATGTGGTCAGAGCCATACATCCATCCTGCTAGCGCAGCTCACAGTCCCATGGGAGGAGGGGATGGAGGCTGCCAACGTGCGGAAGCGCTCCAAATATGCAGACCTGGTGGTCATCGTTGATGAATTATAAGGGATGGGCCAGATTTCTAATTGCTGCCTAGCTTAAGCACATGCCACACAGTTGTCACCTAAAGTGGATTTTACAGAGTAGACCACATGCTGAACCCACATGTTGTCTTTCCAGGCATTCCAGAAATTGTTATCATCGCCTTGTAGAGGTTTCACAGCTTTCACTTCTCTTTTCTGACATCTGTGATGTGCAGACAGGGGTAATGCTTCTTTAGTTTTGTTCTCAGATTGACCAGCAGGTGGCGAAAGAGCCCAAAGGGAACCACAATGATGACTGCTACAAGGGCAAAGAGGCATATTGTGTTGTGCAAGCCACATAGGCCTGGATGCTTGAATGGCTGCCAAGGACATTGTCGTCTTTCCATTTTGCACACAGGTGAATCAGTGTAATCACACCTTACTAACCGTTACTCTTGAGTTTGTTGACTGCGGGAGCTTGGAGTGCAAGCTTTTTCCTTGAGCAAAGCAGCAAGAGCAAAGCCCAATCAGCGCTCCTCCCTCACAGTTAAAGTAATGGAGCAGAGGTGAGAAGCACCATTTCTACCTAGTGATAGGTGGAGCAGGGTGCTTCACTTCACCATCCGCTCTTGCTGGAACAGAGCACTTCGCTTTGCCATCTGCCCTTGGTGATCATCTGGGGTGTGGCGATGCACGTCTGGTGAGAGATGGTTGTATGGCTTAGGGAACCATCTGCAGTAGCTGGCATGTGTCCAAGTGGCCCTCTCAAGGACCTTCACTGCCATGTGTGTTGTGAGGAGCACGTAGAATGGGCCATTGCACTTCTGTGACCGCCAGTGTTTTCGTTGCAGGTCACAAAAATGAGTTTCAGGGAGTGGTCTGGACCATTGGCAACACATTCGTCCATGGGAGACCAGTTTTGCTTTCAAGGTACCATTTTCCCTTTCCACAGCTCCTCCACTTGCTGGGTGATCGGAGCAATGTTGTCTCAGGTCAATACCAAGGAAATTTCGATGTTGTTGAGTACCATCAATCACAAATGTCGTATCATTATCACTGCTTATTTTTCATGGAACACCCCATCGGGGTGCTATGTCCGTCATTAATGCTTTTGCAACACTGTCATGGCACTGTCCTGTTTGGAAGTGGGAAAAACTTCAGTTCGTTTAGAGAATATGCCAATATGACAAAGCAATATTTTTTACCTTCACAGGGGATCAGTTCAATAAAATCAGTCATCACATGATCAAATGGTTTGTCTGGTTGTGAGTGTGCTGCCAAGGGTAGAGTTGTCATTTTCTACCAGAGCCTGATGGTTGCCGACGAGACCCATTGAGCCCAATAGGTTTGAGCTGGCGTGGTCTGAGATTTTATTGGTCCCAGCAAGCTCAGGCTGGGAAGAAAAAACAAAGGTGTTTCTTTTTAGGTCTATACACAATTTACACATAGAGACTGCACATGCGTAAAAAAAATGCCAGTAGGCGCTAGAACCCAGCAGGTGCAGTAGCGTGTTATTTCAGTGATCTGCAGCGCATATCTGTCCGGAGAGCGCTAGGTCTACAGCAGTGGCAGCAGCGTCCTCTGCACTCTGCTCTCTTTCTGTCTCTCCTCTCTCTATCTGTCGCTCTCCTCTCTCTCTCACTCACATACCCAGCTGCCATTGTATTTCAGCTGCGCCGACATAAATTAAGCACTTGTCACAATGTCCTAAGTCTAACAACTATTTTTGTATTGAATGGGCTCATCGGGCCTCGGGCTGAGTGTTCTATGTAACAACTTTGGGCAAGCTCAGCTCGGTTATGTCACAATCGGGTTAGTTCACCGTGGGCTTAAATTTTTAGGACTGCTGACAACTTGAGCCTGGGGTAATAACATCCCTCTTCCTGCGTTGTGTGTTGCAGGGACGAGACATGACTGGCAGAATTTCTGGGCAGAGGCTGTAAACCCCTTAGTGAACCAGTGTTGCTGGATTAAATCAAATAACCCTCCTTCTGACACGAGTTCCAGCCCATGTGTCAACTTAACAAAGTAGGGAGAGAAATGTTTTGGTTGGCAAGATTTATTATTAGGGCCAAACCAAACATCATTTTTAAGTGTGCAACCATTTTCTTCCAAATTTGTCTGTCTTCTGTAGTATAGAATTATTTCATGGCTGTGACTTTGGATGGAATGCTGTTGGTGTGAGCTTGACATTTACAGACAGCAGTAGCTTTTGGCAGGAGGAAGGTGCTTAGCATTGCTGCCACCTTGTCATGATGTAGGACAGGTTTGTCATCAGATTTGAGAAATTTTCTTTTTCCCGAGTGCACCAAAATCATGCACAACCCCAAAAGCATATCTGGAATCTGTGTAAATGGTAACAGTTTTTTCTTGAGCCAGTTTACATGCCTCTGCAAGAGCAACTAGCTCTGCAGCTTGTGATGAATAATGAGATGGTGAAGAGCCAGATTTTAAAACCTCATGATGTGTGACAACCGCACATCTGACTTGATTCTGTCCAGTGCGAGATGCTGAGCCATCTACAAAAGGAGCAAGATCAGGAAGAGGAATAGAGCGGAAGAGGTGCAAGAAGAGGCTGACTGGCACAGAAGGGAGGAAGAACATCACCTTCGTGAAGGAGAGAGCTAGGCCCTTCCAAACCAGGACAACAGCAAAGTCCAACCTGCTGCAAGCTGCCAGAACCTAGGAGATGAGGGTCGACGTGGGGAAGAAGCGGCAGTTTCCAGAGGTGATCCACACAGCTCTTCGCCCAGACACTGTTCTGTGGTCAGAAAAAGACCATAAAATCATTCTCATTGAGCTGACAGTGCCATGGGAGGAGGGCTGTGAGGAGGCCCATTAAAGGAAGGCCTTGAATTACCAGCCTCTAATCCAGGAGTGCAGAGACAGACGATGGCAGGCATGGTTGTTCCCTGTGGAGGTAGGATGCAGAGGCTTTACAGCCAAATCAGCGTGGCAGTTGCTGTCAGCTCTGGGCCTGGATGAGAAGGGCAAGAAACATTCTGCTCGAAGGATGGGGGAGGAGACAGAGCGAGCCTCCTGCTGGATTTGGAGCAAGAGAGAGGAGGAAAGCTGGAGGCCAGGAGTAGATGAGCAGTGATTTGGCACCACTGCCAACACCACCAAGTGCAGAGTGTTGTGGTTCAGGGTGGAAACACTCAGTGAAGGTTGGGTACCACCTGATGACATCTGCTTCTGGCTGAAAGTTACGGTTACCTAATGGGGTAAACTGTAAAGGGTCTGTTGGGGTCAGGCAGACCTAAAGTGGGTGTGGTTTGCAATATTTTTTTTCAAGTTACTGAAAGCCTGGGTCACTTCAGGTGTCCATGAACCTTATCATGCGACTGTAACCCTTTTCCATGCACAATTGCGCTAAGTGGAGCTTCCAACACTGCATAACTGGGAATGAAAGTCCTGCAATAAGAACACATACCCAAAAAGGAAAGAACCTGTTTTTAAGCGACAGGCTTGGGAATATTTTTGATGGCTTCAATGCACTTGTGTGAGAGGGATTTGCCCTCTGCTGTGATCACATGACCCAAAAACGTTACCTTTTGTTGGACAAACTGGAGTTTAGAGAGAGTAGCTTCACCTTGCTTGACCTTCTGCAGCTAAGTGTTTTAAGACTGCAACTGTGTCTCTCACATTGTTCTCATGTTGGGCTGCAAATCATCAAGTCATCATATACTGTAACAGAGCAGTTCCTTTGGAGAGCTTTAGAGGTTCGTGACTTTTTATGAGAGCTTTGTTGTAGATTGTTGGAGACTTGCAGTAGCCTTGACGAAGACCAGGAGAGGTCCAGTTTTTATTTTTAAATTGGAAACTAAACCAAAACTGGCTGTCTGGATGGACAGGAATGCTAAAAAATGCATTTGCCAGGTCTACTAAGGAGAACCAATGAGCATTTGAAGGGACCTGTGACAGAATTGTGTAGGGGTTTGGAACGGATGGAGCTCTAGGTTGAACAGCAGCATGTACAGCTTTCAAGTCTTGCACAAAATGCCATTGCATAGGCTGACCCTCATCAGGTATTTTCTTAACCAGAAAAATGGGAGTTCGCACAGGTGAATTTTCACACAGTATAATTTCTCCTGCTTTTTTCAAACAATTAAAAAACTGTAGTAATTCCTTCATCAACTTCAGGTTTGAGCGGATATTGCTGCTGGCAAGGTCTTAAATCAGATTTTACTGATTTTACCGTTATTGGGCAGTCAGCGTTCTCATGTCAAGCGTCGCATACATGGAACACAGTACCGAGTGACATACAAGACATACCAACCCTTACCTTATTCACTAAGCACTTAAAAACATGGTTCCTAGATAATCAACACTGTACTCATATCCTATCTTAATCCTCTGAATGTGCTGTATGTTTTTTTTTTTGCTGTAATTTGTGGGATTATTTGTTGGGCTGTAATTTTGGGGATGTTGCTGGTGTCAAACGAGTCCTTGTGACCTTGTATACATACATGTAATTATGTAGGTGAATACTGTGAATAGTGCGTACACAAATCCATCTGTGTACATTTAACAAGTGCAATAACATCTGCACACTCATCTGTGTGTAAGAAATATGTCAAAATATGCAATAACACCAGCAGGTTTTGATTCTACCACACCTAAACACTTTAGTACTCAAGCACGTTATGGCTCCCCAAACTCTGGTTCTGTCAAGTGTACACGGTTTTATACCTATTGTTTATCTGTCTGACTGCTGTACTTTTATTATCTAATTTTTTTTCTTTCTTTCTTTTCTTCTTTTATTTTAAATGTTATTGTACTTAACATCAACCTGCCCCCAGGGACTAAAGATGGAAATTAGCCACTGGCTATAATCTTGCAAATTTACATGTTTTGTTGAATACAAGCTGGTGGTCTGCCTGCTGGGCATTGCTGCCTGACGCACCTCCTCCAGTGCCTTTGTGCAGGTATGCACCTCTGAACCCCCCTCTGGGTAAAAATGGGTCATCAGCTGGGGACCACCAGTCACTGATGTTTCGCTCCTGGTGGAATGTGGCTTGTGGTGGAGCGATGACAGGGATCTCTCCCTGCCACCCCCTGCTGATGCCCTAGGTGTTGTCTAGCCCCCAACTCCTGTTCTTCCTCCTTAGCCACAGCCAAAAGCTGCCTCTCTCCGCCTCCTCGGCCAGTTCTTTGATGGCTCTCCGGCACCCTGCTCCTGTGCATCCCAGGTCACGGAGCAGGCGAACAGTTGAGGCCCAGACGAAGCCCCTGCATCCCACCTTGATGGGGCACATGATGGCTTTCCAGCCAGCCTCCCTACAAGTATTAACGTGCCTGTGCGCAGCAGCTCTCAATTGTGTCCCTTTTGGTGTTTAGTGTAGAGAGGAAATCTGGATGGAAATCCCTCTTATGGAGGACATATTTGCTGGATTAGCTGGCGCTACACACTACAGCCAGATTGACTTGAATTCTGCTTACCACCAACTGCCTTTGCATACTGACAGTCATAATCAAACAGTTTTTTGATAACACATGACAGCCCCTTCGGATTCACACGAGTCCCCTATGGCTTAGCATCGGCACCATCTGCTGTCCTGACAATGATGCTGACAATCCTGAAAGAACTACTTGGATGATGTCATAATTTATGGTGAGTCGAAGGAAATACATGACAAACACCTGCACGCCGTTCTTCATCGCCTGAAAGATGCTGGTCTGTAGATCAACTTTGAGAAAAGCTCATATGGCCAACCCAGTCTTCCATTCCTCGGGCATGTCATCTCTAAGGAGAGCCTGCACCCGAGCCCAGATCATCTGACTGCCATCCCTGAAGCTCCTGCACCAAGAAACATGGCAGCACTGCGCTCTTTCCTGGGCTTAACCTTCTGGTTCAGCAAGTTTATACCAAACCATGCAACACTAGTTAAGCCATTATGACAGCTGCTAAGAACAAACAGGCTGAACTACAGTAGGACAATTCAGCAGACAAAACATTTTGCTAAACTTAAAGCAATGCTTCTGGAGAGTCCAGTACTTGCCATCTGTAACCCCAAGCTACTCACCATCATTACTACAGATGCCTCAAACTACGGATTGGGAGCGGTCCTGATGCAGCTGCACTCAGACAATGCTGAACATACTGTTGCCTTTGCTTCCTGTAAACTGTCAGCTGCAAAGAGGAAGTACTCCACTACAGAAAAAGAGGCCCTATCCTGTGTATGGGCTGTGGAACAATGGCAAACGTGTGTGTGTGCTCAGAACTGGCCATCAAGCTCTCACCATCCTCGTCAACACCTATGGCATGAACAGAGCTGGCATGAGGATAGCCAAGTGGTCAGCAAGGCTAATGTTTTTTTTTTTCGAGTACAATGTGTAGTACTGCCCAGGTAGTCTGAATGTCGTGGCAGACTGCCTCTCAGGTGTTCCCCTCACCAACTCCAATGCAGCTGTGTAAGCTAAACAAGACTTATTCATGGAGATAGCTGAAATCTCTCCTCTTCTGACCGCACTGCCTTTCACAGATTTCAAAGGTGAATGTGAGAAATGTCCTGGAATGGCACAAGTGCGATAGGTCATGTCTTCAGGCTGGCCTTAGGTGAAAAAGTCTCTACCAAGTTATATACAACCATATTTCCTAGTGCGACATGAACTGGCAGTCAAGTCACCACTGATCCTCTGTTGGCCCATTTGAATGTGGGGCTTATGACTGCAGATTTACTATAACCCTCATTGACTATTTTAGTAAGTGGCCGGAAGTTGCTTTTACTCCAACTGCAACTGCAGACGCAATCTTGACGTTCCTGGCTTCTATCTTCACATGTGAAGGAAATCCCTGTGCCATTACAACAGATAATGGCCCACAATTCACATCCTCTGCCTTTGCTGAGTTCCGGAGAGAAAGGGGCGTCAAGCACATCAGAACAAGTGTCTACCATCCTCAAGTGAATGAATGTGTTGGACGATTTAACAGAGTACTGAAAGACTGGATTCAAGCAGCTCAGGCAGCTCAGCGCTTGCGTAAACCAGCAGTTACTGAGATGCTTCAGAGCTACAGAGGTACAGTACATTCAAAAAGTGGTAAATCCCCGCTTTGGCTTCTAAGAGGGAGACAAATGCGGACAAAACTAAATATCCTACCGCCTTCTAAAGGACAAAGGAAAATAGAAGGAGAGAGGCAATACACTGACCCCTTGTCTATGCAGCAACAGACTGGACTGAGCACCTTTATCTTGAGTCACAGGAAAAGGTGGAATGCAGCATGGCTATGTCTCTGTCCGGAGGGAACAGAGGAGTCACAGAGAGCTGGTACATCAAAGGAAAACACCAGCACAGCAGAAATGTTAACAAGAGAACCTGCTCAGAGAGAGAGAGACATTTGCCAGTTTTTACGAAGGACTATGTGATGAAATACGTAGGTCTAAGAGACATTGTGAATTTTTGTTATAACATTTTAGTTATTACATTTTGAGTTATTAATGTAACATTTTCAGTTGCAGTTTTATGCTAAAGCATATTTGAAAGGCTTTGAGGAATTTGAGTTGGTTACAGAAATCTTATGTGGTCAGCTATAGTTTATCACATTATTACTTAGCACATACTGTACATATTTAATTTTGGGAATGGAGAAGTACTGTACGGTCATTTTCTAAATGTGGTACATAAAAGCTGTTGTTCAGTTTATATTAACGTTAAAGTCAATGTTAAAGTTGCAATAATGCACCAGAAGACTGGGCAGAAAAACTGGTAAATACAGAGCATTATGTTATCTGGTAATGTTATGTTACAGGAAAAAGAAAATGTTCATACTGCTTTGTGTAAGAGTTGTTTCTGATGACATAGTGGTAGTATTTCTCCAAGTAACGAGGGAGATGTGTTTACAGACACATAATGCAGCTAAGATTACGTTTGATGCTGTGAGACATTACACTCTTTCACCAGTAGGTGGCTGTGTGTTACAGTGCAAGGATACAGACTGATGAGAGAAGAAGAAGAAGCGTGTACACGGTCAGGTTAAACCTTATATGCCATGGATGTTTCTTGTGGCTCAGAAGTTCAGTAAGAGTTACACAACCGTTCATCTGTCTCCTCTTATTCACTCACCAACACCACAAGCGTCCAGCATTTTGCAGTTTTTAGCTGCATCCTCAAAACATTTTTAAAAGCTTCTCCCTCTGCTGCTTGTTCGGTATGGTTGCTGCCAGGGAAAAATGGACAAAGTAGTGTTAGTGTTGCAGTTAATGAGGCCAGATAACTTACCCCTGTCACCTATCATAAAATCATTAGTTAACTAGCAAGCGTTAGCTAGCATAACCATTTCTAATGTAAATGTAATGTCACAAACATTAACATTCGGCTATAATTCTGTTTGGCAGGTAATTACTAGTTTATCAAACATTTTTACCTCAGTTGCTCAGTCTGCCATCTTTCCTCAAATTGTCTCCAGTTCTGCAGCATCGGTTTGATTGATTCTCCAGGTTGGCCGGCAATAGATTTGTGACCAATTATAACCAGAGATGTTTTAACATAGCGCGGGTTCCAGCGGTTCATACCAGGGCATAAATCAAGATCACCACTCACTGTTTCTGCAGCATTTGACCAATAACAAATCAGAATCTCAACAACACACACCAGCATCTAAAATGGATGTTGTCGTAATGTTAAAAGGAGAAAATGATGAGACAACATGAAACAGTAATATAACATTGGGCCAGTGTGGGTGGGTCACCAAGGCCTCTACAGCCGCGGGGCATGAAATTTTCTGAGGGGCAAGAGGTCAAAATGAGGGGGCACAGCAGCTTTGGCTGTTGTGACTGCTGTGAAATTCCTGCCCTGTTTTGTGGTCATGTTCATGACATTGAACACTGAGGTTTATTGGATGATTTCTGTGTATTACAGACCAACATACTGCCTAGCCAACGGCAAACACAGCTGTCCAAGACAAGAACAATCATAAATAAAACTAGAACTGCAAGCAGTTATGAACGGGGTCCAAGCCACCCCGCGCACCACCCAACCAGGCCACCTTGGTCCGTCGACTGAGCGCGACGCTGGCCCCGTCGACCAGCTTCAAGCGTGACCCCCACGCTTTCCTAACTTCAAATTCTGTTTTCAAGATAGAACTTAATCATAGCGCCCCCTATTGTCTGATTTTCACCAAATTTGGTACAGACCTTCAGAATTCCATGTGAAATATGGGTCTGAAGTTTCATGAAAATGGCATGTAATTTGGTTGAGACATGCCTACACTCATATTTACATCACTTACTGTAAACATTTGTTCTTAGATAACATGGCAATTTTTCGAGCTAGCAAAATTCCTTCGATAACTTTTAGTCAGGACGGTCTGAAGATGGTTTGAGCAAATTTTGATGAAGCTCAGACAAATACCCTAAGACGAGTCGGAAAAAGTAGGTTTTTTACATTTGGCAGTTTTGCAAACTAATTTTCAACTTCCAAATTCAAAGTAATGATGTCATGTGGTTAGGCTCAATCCAGGAAACGT
>JAPQLA010024882.1:0-12654 GCA_029822935.1 Naso vlamingii | reverse complement strand
GTAGTCGAGTCATTTGTAGGGGCAGAGGGCAAAAATGATGTTAGAGCCCTGATCGGTCACCCAAACCGTTTTGGTCAGCACACTGATGTCTAGCCCATATTCTGTTACTAGCAGCCTGATAATTTCTCTCCTGATATTCTCGCCTGTTTTAGTATCTTGTGGAAACTCTACTGTGGTCAACACTTTGCTGATTCGGTTGAACTTCTTTGTCACAAAATGACAAGTAATTGTCATGTAGCTTGACTTGTGGCTAATACTCTGTCCACATGACAGTCGTTATGCCGACAGTATTCACCTCGCTAAATGTGGGTGCAGCAGGACAGGCTGCCTCACTAGCTTCGGACCTCAAAGTTTTTGCACGCAACACACTGGCATCAGAAAGCAAAAGTCTTGGAACAAAATTCTCCTTTTTTGTATCTTTACTGAAAACTGAAAATTATACAGAAAGTAGAATAACAGTCTTGACTTTTCTAAATAAACTAACTGAAACTAGTGTGCTGGTCAAAAGACCGTGTTGCTCCAAGGTCCAGTGGCTTCTAAAGTTTTGTGGGCTTTACAGTGTATTTATACTATGTACAGTAGCCAATGAAAATGCACTAATCTATTATGTCATCAGTCACACGGAACTCTGGAAAATATTTCAAATTTATAATTTCTCATACAAAATATCAGTACACATTGTCTTAAATGGCTACAACACTAAATATTTCATTAAGCGGCTCAATCAACTTCTCATGTTTGTCTGTGGCTATAGCGTGGCACTGTTTAGCCACTGTTGTGCGGTCAGGCAGTATGACCTCTGGTGACACACGTCCGTATGCAGCCCCGATATTTATGAGCTCTTGAGCCATCTCCACAAAACCTTCTCCTTCAATGGAAAGGAATGGTCTTATATCCTTGCAACAGTATGCAACACATTTATCCGTCATTTATCTGGCCTGCTCTGGTATTGGTTTTGATGGTGGTGGTAGCGAATCCAGTAATTTCAGGCTGATGCAAACCGTCCCCAGCAGCCGCCATCAGCTTGCAACTTTTCTCAAAATGTCTCTGCAAGAATGGAGTCCCCGTCGTCTTGCTGTCACACTTCATCAGAAGCCTGCTCACCTTACATTGTACAAATCCAACTCCTTCATCGTCCTTAGCACTGACGACTAAATCAAAGCTTTTCCCTACCGCCGATTTCCCTTCTTTTTCCACAGTTTTCAGCTTCCCCGATGCCAAATCCTTTTTCATGTTGTCTGCCATCTTTAAGGCGTGGATTTACTGGATTTACTTAAAAGAGTTATGTGAACAGTATACCTCCTGACAGGACTTTTGTTGCTGCCTCTCACAGCCCCACACAAGTTCATAGCAGAAGTGCGATTTCTGGCAATCCAGGCAACCAATCATGTTTCTAAAAAGGCTGTGGTGCATTCAGGTTCTGTCAGATGAATCGTAAAAACAGAAATCCCAGCTCTGAACGGATAAAAAGAGGAAAAAAACACAGAAAGTAGGTCACCGAACTCAAACCAGTTCTGATCATCACTGCTAAAATACTAGCCCAACCTGGCCCTGCCTGTGAGTACCTGAAGGGCCGGGCGTTAGTTGGGTCCCACCTCTAGTCAGCACCTCTGTTAAAAGGCCAGTTCACCACATCCTCCTTCCCAAATCCAGCAGAAAGAGCAGCAATAAAGGCAGGGTATCTTCAAGCACATCCTGTGACACTGGAACCAAGGCAGTCAAGCCGCAACAGTCCCATCAATCACAGCAGCCAGCTCTACATGGGGCTTTCAGCACTGGAACACCAGCATTATTGGAAGCACTCATGGTAGCTTGCCTCAACAGGGGACCTTGGCACAGGATGCCAGCCCCCTCTACCATTCTCCCACCTCAATAAGAGCAGCTCTCATGCTGGAGCATGTGACAACGGGATGCCAGTGGCCCCTACTGCTCAACCACACCAAACACAGCATTTCACTCACTTTGGGGCATCTGGCACCAGGATGTCAGGACCCCACACTGTCCATACACAAAAACTGCAGCAGCCAGCCTAAAGCGAGGCTCTCCGGGTTGCCAGGTTCCTCTGCCTCCCAGCCCGCACCAGCTGGGGCCATCAGCACCGGAAAGCCACCCACTTTTCCCTTTCATCCTTTCCACCTTGTAGTTCCTTCCCTATGTTCCTCTGGTCTCTTTTCTCAACCTTTTCTGATGCAGTGGGCATCGCCTGCCTTCACCCTGGCCACAGCTAATCCTCCCATTCACCATCCTAACATTTTCATCTCTTGCCCCTCTCCAGTTCCCACCAATCTACATAAACAGATTCTCGACAGTAATTACTAAATCTCATGCTTCTTCGTATGCCTTCTCTCCACCAGCCTCCCACAGACAGGTTTCTTAAAGGCCATGAGGAGCTCCCCTACCAGAGGGGGAGATCAACCACCCGGTCCAGGAGAGCTCACATCCATAGAGTTTGCATATGCTTTCCTCCTCTTCAGGGACACTCTGTGTTCCCCTTTCCCTGCCCGTTGAGAGGAAAAGGATGATTACTTGGCCATCATTCTCAATCTGGCCCTCTGCTTTCGCAGCAATAGTTTTTACCAGTATTATATCCACTTTGCTTCAGAAGCTACAGCCCATCTCCAGCAATTCAATGAGGACACTCACTGGGGCAGTCTGGAAAATCAAATTGACTTCCGCCTCTTTACTGCTCGTGCAGCCCTGCTCCTGTGTGGAGCTCCCCCTCACTAAGCCTCTTCCTGCTCCATTCCTGCCCACGCCAAGCCTCGACCTCCTCAGTAAAACCCACAGCTTTCTCCCGCTTGTCAGCAACGGCCCCTTTTGGCACCCATACCTCCAAAACCAGCATCATCAGCCTCACTTGCCATCCCCCCTATGACCAGAGGAATAGACAAAAAAGGCAAGCCCATCTGCAACAACTTCAATGATGCTGGTTGCAACATGTCACAATGCTGTTTTCTCCACACCTGTTCCTTCTGTGGTGGAGGCCATGTCTGCCCAGCTTAGTCATATAGCCCTACTTCACAGAATTTAGGTAAGCACCTGTCAACACCTATTAATATTCCAGCCTTAGCAGCCGCACTCCAAAACCACTCCGATCCTGCTTTCCATTCCTTTCCCAACCTTACCTTACATCAGCCCCCTTGGCATCACAACCAGGAAACACTCTGAAAAGAAACGCATCATAATTAATCTCTCAGCTCCCCATGGTAGCACCATCCCCAGCATTAATAGCCTGATTCCAAGTGAAGACTTTTCCCTCCACTATGCTACCATTAACCATAACCTAGCCCTCATCAAATGTGCCGAGAATGGGGCTTGGCTTTCAAAATCACCAGTGCTTTCAAGGCTCTCTCCATCCATCCTGACTTCTGGTGAATCTTCAGTGTTCGCTGGCATGGGGCCTATTACTTTGCTGTCAGGCTCACCTTTGGCTGTAGAAGCAGCCCAAATTCTTTGACACCTTGTCAGAAGCACTTTGCTGGATCCTGTTGAACACCCACAAGCTTCTGTTCCTCATCCATTTCCTGGACAACTTCCTAATCATCACTCCTCTCTCATGGCTGCCAGCTTCTGGTCTCACTGCACTCACATCAGTTACCTTCATCCCACTGTCCACAGGGCCCTTCCATGTCTCTGGAGTTCCTTGGTGTCAGCCTCAACACACCTGTTTCAGGCCTCACTACCAACTGAAAAGCTTATTAGCACCAGCCTTCTGATCTCAGCTTTTCTCCTCGCCCCAAGTTGCCCCAAACATCAGCTCCTCTCCCTCTTATGCCACCTCAACTTTGCACAGCGCATCATTCCCAGGGGCAGGCCTTCATATCTCACCTGTTATCTATCGCTTCTTCCATCCAATCCCTCTTGACCTCCATCTCCTTCAACAGTTCAAGCTGTGCTGAGCTCCGCCTCTGGTTCTACCTCCTTGCCAACTGGAACGGGATATCCTTTTTCTTCACAGACCAACTGATTCACCCTCACAACATCAGTTTGGTCACTGATGCTGCTCCATCTGTCAGTTTTGTGGGGTTTTACAATGGAAAATGGTTTGTAGGCCAATGGCCCCCAGAGCTCTCAAGAGAATGCCAGATTGCTTCTTCACTCTCTTGGGGATCTACCCCATCATAGCCACCGCCATCTTGTGGGGCCACGAATGGTGCTACAAATCCACCCTCATCTACTCAGACAATCTTGCAGTTGTTGACACCATCAACAAATGTCGTTCGAACTCCCCATCTATCATGCTGTTTTTGCATCATCTATTCATTCTTTCACACACCAGTACATCCTCCACACAGCTCATGTTCCCGGCCACTTCAATACCATCACTGACTAACTTTCTCACTTCTCTTTCCAGAAGTTCAGGAGCTTGCTCATGCGCACAAACACCCGACTCCGCTTCCTCCAGATTCAGTACTGACCTTCAACCTCTAAATCCTGCCCTAATCCCCTGATCATCAACTCCCAGAACTCCTTTATCAATAGCATTTCCCCTTCAACTCTCTCATCCTGCTTGGAAATGTTTCTGCCACTTTCATGACCGGAGCTTCCCATCGTTCGATCTCATCACCATGACCTGCTTTATCACCCTCACACATTCTGCTGTGGGATTAAAAACCTATATCATCAAAGTCTACCTTAGGGGTATTTCTTTTATCTCCAAGCTCATAACCGGCACTCTTGGCCCAGCTCACAGTCACCCGCAGATCACCTCACTTCTCAGAGGTCTCTCGTGCCAAGAGCCAGCCCAAAATCCTAGCCACCTTCCACTCATCGTGGATTTTGTTGTTGCGCTGTATTTACACCATCGGCTCTGGGTATAGTCTTCCTCACATCGTCCAAACCCTGGAAGCCATGTTTGTTCTTGCCTTCTTTGGCTTTTTCAGATGCCTTCTCAAACGACATCATAGTTTATTACTTGAAACGAACAAAAACCAACCAATCCAGTTAGCTGACTCCTGTCTTCTAATGAACCAATTCATGATCATTGCTAATTACTTACATTTCTGGACATTTCAGAGCACATCCCAGAATGATTCATTGTTCACCTCCAAATCCGGTCCTGCTTCTGGTTCCACCAGCACTTCTGTCACATTCTTGCTTTGCCCAGCATCTCTCCCATACATTTCTCTGGACACTTCTTCAGAATCAGAGCTGTCACCTCTGCCCCCTGCAGCAGCATGCCAGAACACTTGATTCAGATCATGGGCCGACGGCCCTCTTAAGCCTGTCATTGTTAAAATTGTTTTGAATATGCTTGTCCTTTTGCGTATCACTACCCTCATCCTTTTGCTTATTACTACACTCCTGCTGCTTTTTAATGCTGCTCCTCCTCCACCTTAAGCTGAACCTCATGCTGAGGAGGTTAAAGATAACAGAGTAGAGATCCTTGAAGAAGAGACCATTGGACCACTTTTCCCAGAGGAGTGTTTGGGATTCTTCAGCAGTGGTCGCTGTCTGGAAGAAGACTCTTGATCCCCCTCTGTGTCTAAGAGATTGACAGGGAGCAGGCTGCCACAAAGAGGCCAAGGTGGTCTGATGAAAGCAACCCAGACTAACTACACAACGCTCTTAACATCCACATCTTCCTCAAGAACTACAGCAAATCAATGACCCCACAGCATCTGACAGAATGGCTGCAATGACTGTCCTCAGCATCTGGCAGGACCAGTGATTGCAAGGAAAGCCTCTGCGTCTGGCAGGGCTGAAGAAACCCCTGTTACTGTCTTGTACTGGGGCATCTTGGTACCATTTCTTTATTTTTGTACAGTGGCTGGATCGACTTTTCTTTCATCTAAGTGCTGGTCTAGTACCTGCCTGAGGAGTACCTGCAGGGACAAGTGGTGGATCAATTATTATGCAGGTAACACATCTTGTAATATCACACCTGATTTACTTATTCATCTTCTTGAGATTCTTAAAACCATGTTTCTGGACATAATCAGTTTAAAATTAATGTAAATGGTTTAATTTAAAAATGGCCATTTAGTGTAACTGTTTGAAAGACAAAAACATTCCTACTGAATACTGTTTGATGGACTAACCATCCCATGCTGTTTTTCCCTTTCATCTTCCTGGGTTAGGGTTAGAAAAAATAAAAAATGTTTAAAAAGGTCTCCAAATCTGTACGGGGCTGTCTCTGTCTCAAAATGAATAAATTTACACAGAAGGATTCACAAATTTATTTGGGATTTAGTCCCACATATAAATGACTCTCCACGAAAATATTTTTTCAAGACACACAAAAAATATTTCTTGTTTCATATAAATCTAAAAAGAATCCACACACAAATTAAATAGGTTCACAAATGTCTGATGCACACAGATATACTCTTGTTTATTTATACATAATGGAGATCCGCAAATATATGTATATTTTAAAGACTTCGCAATTTTCATCCAAAACATATATGTATGTTGTAACATTTACATACAAACTGCTGAATCAGCATTTACAAAATGCTTGTAATTTGTGAACTTCACTGCATTTGTGTGTGGGAGTTTTGAGATATCCCTGACGTGAACCGATTTGCAAAGGTGTTTTTTTTTGTTTGTTTGTTTTTAACAAGGAATTCTCTGTAGCCAGTCACATGTCTCCTTCGCTTTCAGCCAATCACAAGAACACACCCCACGTGCCCCACTATTTGGCTCGGCTGCTAATGTTAGCTGATTAATTCACTTTGGAGAGACATGTCATGATCTGAGTCTGACAGTCTAAATCAGGTTTTATGTTTTAAAACAACATCATATCTGGTGTTTAACCTACACCGAATTTAAACTTAAATGGAAATATTAACTATTTTGCCTATGCAACATTGTAAAGTTCATACTAATCTAGCTAGCAAGGATGCTAGCCCATGCCAACTGACAGGAGTGCTCATGCCAAAAGCATTGCTTGGATAACTGGGCTTAGAGGTAGCCAGAGGCATTTAGGCACTGGTGTGCATTACGTTCTATTTTTATAGCACACCATTTTTACAGTATGTACATGTTGTTGATATAATAATGTAAATAAATGCAATCAAACAAAAAATGACCACCTGATATTAAATTGTTTCACTGAGTCAACAACTAAGTTTACCAGTGGCTTGTCTGTTGTAATCATGAGTTCAGTGTCAGTTATTCCATCAGAATATGGTATGACGTCTGAAAATGAGTTAAAGAATGATGTGTTTGTTACTAAGTGAAAGAAAGTTATGAAGAGAAAGTATGGTGTGTGTGTGTGTGTGTGTGTGTGTGTGTGCGCGCGCGCATGTGTGTGCGCATGTGTGTGTTACTGAGTTTAGAGAAAAAGAAGAGAGTATGATGTGTGTGTCACTGAGTGAAAGAGAAAAAGAGAGAGTATGGTGTGTCTGTGTGTGTGTGTGTGTGTGTGTGTGTGTGTGTGTGTGTGTGTGTGTGTGTGTGTGTGTTGCTGAGTGGGAGAAAGAGAAGAAGAGAAAGTTTTTAAGGTCTTGTCTTTCTCTAATTTTAAGGCTAATGAAAACCCACAGGAAACTTCATCCACTCCAAAACTGATCATCTCTTTAGTGAAAATACTGGTCAATTAACACACCCAGTATTCCTTTACCAGCTGCTCTGGATCTTCATTCAGGTATATGCAAAGACCTTTGAGGGTGTTTTCTCATCTGACTTCTACAGTGTCAGCCTCAATATGCAGATCAGAGAAGAAAAAAGTAGAAACACCATCTCAACAAACCAGGATTGTGGGTTTCACACACTTGAGACAACTTCTAGCTAAATTCACAAGAAGTCACAACATTAAAAATTAATAGTCTGTTTTTAAAAACATATTTCATAAATGATGCAAAGCCTGTGAAGCTAGTTCAGGCAGACAACTCAAAGCTGTGCCAAATCCTGATCAGGTGATCAGTTACTCTTCATCTGATTGGGGCGGGCTATTTAAACCTCCCTGCGAAGCCTACCTGATCCATTGCTTGCCACACTCATGCTGCTCTGCTGCTGCCGCTGCTTGCTGCTATGTGCTGCTGCTGCTGCTGTTCTTTGCTGCTACTTATGAAGTTTTGCACTTCGTTGGGGTTGCTGATCCTTGTCGCTGCTTTCTTTGCAAGCCACTTTGTAGGCACTCCCTCACAAGAATCTGGCTCTTGATTCTATGTGCTTTAACTTACCCGGGTGCTCATCGTGCCAAAAGGTCGCTGTGGTGCCAAAGTTTTCCATCGACTAATTAACATGTGAAACCGCTGGTAATCTCAAGTATACAGGTTTTCTACACTAAAAACGCTATCTGCAAGCGTTATGTGAAGCTAAGTCAGCACTAATGCGAACTAAACACTTCCTATGGCTGCAACTGGCAAAGCACGAATTGACTTTTATTTTGAAGTGGACTACCTACAGGAACTGTACGTGTTCATGGTTCGGCTTGCTGACTGCTATCAATCATTAATGTGTTTCCAGAGCAAACATTGCTCTTCTCAGTATTTACCGGCAGCAGATCAATTTTAAATATATGTAGGAGTAGTTTTACCATCTATGAAGGTAACAACTGAATGGGAGGCTGACGCAGGACAAAGAACTGAGGCCAGCTAGTGAGTTTACAAGCTCTTGTCTCTTTCAAGTGTTTCATTAGGACCCGTAAGCTGTAATTAGGTGCTTGTGCATTTCACCTTGACAACTGACGTTAATCCGTTATGGTCATTTAAGGTAATATTCGGTCACATGTAGGTCGGCATTTACATTCGGGGCTGCTACTGGCTGGCACTGCTGCTGCTGTTGTAGCTTGGCTGCTGCTGCTGTTGCATTTTTAATTGCATTGTTTTTATGTCATTCAAATGCTGGAGTTGCCTATCTGTGTTGAATCTGTTGTATAGGTAAAGCTACCCTGCCCAGCTGTGGCTTATCTTTTCGAGAGAGAAAAAAAGAGATAGAGAGAGGAGAGGCTTGGCTTGTACACCTGTGTGTTGGCTGTTCATGGGAGTCCCAAACTGGTGTAGTAGCCTGCTAGTCACACTAAACATGTCTTGTCTCATTGTGTCTGGTGCTCATCTTTCAATCGCCCATGAGTTAACAAGATCGTTTCAGCTCAAAGTTATGAGTGTTGATACAGGGGTGGTCATTAATCTTGATTGTTTAAAATTAAAAATTCTGCATCTGAAGTGATTGGCTGGGAATTTCACTGCACTAATAAAGGTAGTGTGGCCTCCTGTGGGATGCATGCTTGCATCTTTAATTTTAAGGTAATGCAAGGTCAGCAGCAGACTGCTGCTACACATTTATATTTCACATATTTATTGGATTACCTCATAGGACGCATGTTCCTTTAAGTCTTTGTTCAGGGGTGGCTGCATCATGTTCCCTGTTTATGTTAGTTTCTGATGCTAATATAGCTTTATGTTAGCCGCTGATGTTGACAGAGCTTTATTTTAGCTGCTGGTGGTAATAGAGCTTTATGTTAGCTATGTATTATAGTTGGACTCACCTCAATACACAGCATCAGCTCTAGAACCAATGTCCTTTAGAAGGGATGGACTCGCTACTATGCTGGAGTTGCCCCCAGTGAGAGGCGGAGGGCAGTTGTGGGCTTATCGATAGCCCCCCGACTCTCTGCCTGTACATGAGGGTTCACCCTGGAGGACAAAAGGGTTGCTTCCCTGCGCCTTTGGGTCAGGGAATGGGTCCTGACATCATGGGTCCTGCCATCCATCCTTTCTGGAGTCCTTGGGACGGGTGCTGGAAAGCACCCCTGCTGGGGACTTCAACATTCACATGGGCAATGACAGCATGACCTGGAGGGGGGGTGATTGGGAGGAATGGCCTGCCCAATCAGAACCTGAGTGGTGTTCAGTTGTTGGACTTCTGTGCTAGTCACAGTTTGTTGATAAATAGCACCATGTTCGAACATAAGGATGTCCACAGGTGCAGTTGGCACCAGGACACCCTAAGTCATAGATCAATGACCTATGGAGAGTTGTATCATCTGATCTGCGGCTGTATGTTCTAGACACTTGGGTAAAGAGAGGAGCAGAGCTGTCAACTGATCACCACCTGGTGGTAAATGGGATCAGATGGCAGGGGAGGATGTCGGGCAGACCTGGTAGACCCAAACGAATAGTGAAGGTTTGCTGGTAACACCTGGCTGGATGGTCTTCAACTCCTACCTCCAGCAGAGCTTTGACTGCATTCCGGGGGTGGTGAGGGACATGGAATCCAAATGGGCCATGTTCTGCGCCACCATTGTTGAGGTGGCTGTCTCGAGGTGCTGCCACAGCAGTCACAGCAGTAACCCCCGAACCCGCTGGTGGACACCTGAAGTGAGGAGGACCGTCAAGCTGAAGGAGTCCTACCGAGCATGGAGGCTTGTGGGACTCCAGAAGCAGCTGACTGCTACTGGCAGGCCAGGCATTGCACAGCTTTGGCAGTCGCTGAGGCAAAAATCTTGGGTGTGGGAGGAGTTTGGTGAGGCCATGGAGAAAGACTTTC
This sequence comes from Naso vlamingii, assembly GCA_029822935.1. Lineage (NCBI taxonomy): Eukaryota > Metazoa > Chordata > Actinopteri > Acanthuriformes > Acanthuridae > Naso > Naso vlamingii. The sequence continues at coordinate 2,217 of JAPQLA010024882.1, read as the reverse complement.
TTGCTTGGTTCGCATTGCCGGCAGTAAGTCAGACTTGTTCCCAGTGATGGATGGACTCTGCCAGGGCTGCCCTTTGTCACCGGTTCTGCTCATAATTTTTATGGAAAGACTTTCTAGGTGCAGCAGGGTGGTGGAGGGTGTCAGGTTCGGTGGCCTGAGGATTCCATCTCTGCTTTTTGTGGATGATGTGGTCCTTTTGGCCTTGTGGAACATGACCTCCAGCTCTCATTGGGACAGTTCGCAGCTGAGTGTGAAGCAGCTGGGATGAGGATCAGCACCTCTAAGTCTGAGACCATGGTCTTCAACACCCTTCAAAAGGGTGGATTGCCCACTCCTGGTCTGGGAGGAGTTGTTGCCCTAAATGGAGGAGTTTAAGTATCTCGGCTCTTGTTTATAAGTGAGGGAAAAATGGAGCAGGAGATTGACAGGTGGATAGGGGCAGCGTCTGCAGTGATATGGACATTGAACTGGTCAGTTGTGGTGAAGAGCGAGCTGAGCCAGAAGGTGATGCTCTCAATTTACCGGTCGATTTACAGTCCGACCCTCACCTAATGATCATGAGCTTTGGGTAATGACCAAAAGAACAAGATCTCAAATACAAGCGGCCAGGAAGAGTTTCCACCAGAGGGTGACTGGGCTCAGCCTCAGAGATAGGGTGAGGAGCTCAGGCATCTGGGAGGAGCTCAGAGTGGAGCCGCTACTCCTCCGCACCAAGAGGAGCCAGTTGAAGTGGTTCAGGCATCTGGTTACGATGCCTCCTGGTCGTCTCCCTTGGGAGGTGTTTTGGGAATGTCTGTCCGGGATGAGCCCCAAGGGCTAACCCAGGACACACTGGAGGGATTATATTCTCGGCTGGGCTGGGAATGCTTCAGTATAACCCCAGAGGAGCTGGTGGAAGTAGCTGGGGAGAGGAGTGTCTGGGTTTCCTGCTGAGACTGCTGCCCCTACAACTTGGACCCAGATAAGCAGAAGAAGACGAGACAAGATGTCATTTGTCAAACAACGTTTGGTGCTGAGAGACACAGATAATAATGAGCTTGTCAGCCATTGTTGTTTAAATTGTTGTTGTGTGATACAGATGTGATATCCACACTGCATAGCCATTGTGACTGGTTGATGATTTGTTCGTAGGTTGAATGTTCAGAAAAATTGACCTTGGTCCAAAAAACAAAAAGGTTGCATTTTCTCAGCATAATATTCACATTTTGTGTGAAAATACTTGTGCCCAATCAACAATTTTAAAAAATGGGGTTTTTTTGGTATGAATTATTCACACCAATGTGTAAAGGCCTTTACCCTGCAGCTCCCACCCCTAGTTACTGCAGTAATTGACTCAGCATTTAAGTTACCTCTGTTTATGAAACAGGCTCGAGTTATTCCTCTTTCTTGGGTACTTTTCTCTCTGAAATGGAAAACTCAGAGTTTTCCCCATTTCATGGTTAAAGGACATAAAAGATTGGACCTGCTGTGTTATTGACACATGCACTTATAATCATGTCAGGTCCCCATCATCACAAGAGACATGGTCTCTTTAATTATTGTTCTTTTAGATTATGTGTGGTATTTATTGCTGAAAAATATATGCATTTATTGTCGTATTGAAACAATTGTGTAATTGTCATTTGAGTATTTATGTATTGTTATGATATTGTTGTGTTTGGACCTTGCAAACTGAATTAATCTTTAGGGACAATAAATGAATCTGAATCTGAATCTAAATTAAATAAATGGCAAAGTCAGAAATGTAAAATATTCCTGTTGTCGGTGAGATCCTTCACCATTAGTGAAGTGTGGTCACTATGACGCTTTTTCTCAAAAGTTTGTCACCAAAAGGTGTCAAAAATGTGTTACCAGGTGCAACAACACACACACACGCACACACATGCACACACATCAGTCAATCAACCAGTTAAGAGTAACAAGTATAAAGCTGACTAAACTTAAATATGATTCATAATACTTCAATGCAAAGCTGAGACTGGGTTTGATATGTAAATCCATGATGTCACTCACAGACAATCTTAGTATTATATTGTAACCTACATACAATATGTTGTGAGTACCATAAATAACGTTAATCCATTAAGCATCCTTTTAGGTTTGTGAGAATGTTATTGCTGTAATGAAGAATGAGAAACAACAAACAAGCTAACAAGACCGTCACATGATGATATAAGCAAACAGTAATACAAAGAATAAAAAGTCCAAATCTAGAAG
>JAPQLA010024830.1:0-12657 GCA_029822935.1 Naso vlamingii | reverse complement strand
TTTAATCATCAGTGAATTTGTCATTTTTGATCATCTTTTAAATGCAATCTTAATGTTTTCTTGATGTCTCATTTTAAATATATTTCTAAGTCTCTGTCAAACACTTCGAATTGCCTTGTGTGTGAATGATGCTGTATAGATAAACTTGCCTTGCCTTCCATATATCTGTGTGTGTGTATTTTTAACCAATCACATCCCATCAGACAGGTCAGGCGCGAAATGTTAAAGATTTTTAGCCGATCATATCATGATAGCTGGGTGCGGCCTCTAATTGTGTTGGGCAGGTGCAGCCTATTAACCTTTTCACCTTGGAAGAATCGGAGCTGGATATTAATGGGATGAATTCATGTAGATTTTTTTTCTGCAAGCAGCTCTATAGCTCACTCTCTTAGTTGGTTGGTTCACTAAAATGCTACACTGGCAACACAGCTGTTACTAATCCACTAATTAGACAAGAGAGTAGAAGATTCAGCCAGATTAGCCGAGCAGCTCTACTAAAAAACAAAATCTTGCGTTTGCGTTAAAAAATGAATTTGCATTTGAACAACCCAAAGCACTGTAATATGCAAGCCAGGCCTGTAGTTGGTGGTGGGTGTAACGTTGTAATGACATTCCACAGGAGCAGCTGAATATGGTCCTCTCATTAATTAAACCAAGTGACTTTTGTGCCTGAACATAACAAGACTTTTACCACTGAATAAGTTTCAGTGTAAAAAACAAAAGGAAAAAATATTAAAGTGATAGCTCATCCAAAAATGAAAATTCGGTCATTCTCTGCTCACCCTCATGCAGATGGAAGGTCGGGTGAATTTTTTTCCACAAAACACAACAGGAGTTTCACGGGAAATAGACGTTGCAGTAATCTCCCAAACAATTGAAGCAAATAGTGACTAGGATTCAAATGCTAGAAAAAAATACATAATAAAACCATAAAATGCTTCCATATGGCTTATTTGAACTAATCCAAGTGTCCTGAAGCCTTGACATGCCGAGTTGTTTTGAAAATAACGTCACTGAAGCCATGTTTTTAGCTTCACTGTTCACTGTAGCCTGTAGCTCCTAACATGGGAGCCACATTCCTGTTCACATGCACGTGCGCACACCGTCTGAAGCTCACGTCAGGTTTGGCCATCAAGAGCTCACAGGCCACAGGGAACAGTGAGGCTTAAATTTATGGCGTCTGTGACTTTCAAGTTTGAGAAGCTCAAGTTTATTTTTTAAAACAACTCGGTATGTCAGGCCTCATTGCTTTGGATGAGCAGTGTGGAGGCATTTTATGGTTTTATTTTTTATTTTATTGTTAATTTTTTTAACATTTGAAACTTCGTCACCATTTGAATCCATTGTTTGGGAAATGACAGCAATGCTTTTTTCCATATCTGTGTTTTGTAAATATGGTTGCATGCAAACCACAGAGCATATGCTGACTTTTTTTGTAGACTTAATTTAACTGCATTGTTGGTGTTACCTTGGTAAACAAAGTCTTTGCCAATTTTAAAAGGATGTTGGAAGACAAAAATGTTCCATGTGACGAAAGGAAGCCAACTGGAACAACTGCAAACACACCCAATTCTTGAGGTGTTTGCGCATGCATATATCATATTTTTTCAAACTACTCAACAGCATAGGGCCAGCACTTTTGATGAGGTGCCTCGCTGTCCAGAACAACTGATCCAACAGTACAGACCTGCTAACAACGATGAAGCTGATGATTTATTTGACCGTCATCTGGGCACTGTGCAGCACAGGTAACTCCACTTATTTCAGTTCTTGCACGTAGTAGAAAACAAAATTAAAACTTTCAAGTGTCTCGTTTTACCAAAACTAACTTGAGGAAGGAAATGAAATCTTTGACTTAACACAGATGATTTTAAGCAGCAGTATGAGAACGGATCGAAAGAGGTAGGAAGCAGGAGAAGAAAATCAAAATAATGTAGCTAACATTTTAAATTTATTTAGTATACGAGGATAAAGAAGTTGTTGGTCTTCACAGGCCATCGAAACACTTAAAATGTTCGATTTGACTCTGATATGATCGTTATTATTTTCTCTCCATAACAGCCGGAGCACTGCAGTGTCTGAGGTGCAATGATCTGCAATGTTCAAGCACAGTGTCAGTTAACTGTTCTACTGAGACGATGTGTGTTTCAGCCTCCCTTCTAAGTAATAATCTCTTTATTATTTTATGGCCATTAAAAAGTATATGCAAAGTTGTGTGTTCTGTCTGCCAACCTAACAATCCACACTTTGATTTTGCAGGAATTTCATCTGGAATTCAATCACAACAAATGGAAAAGGGATGTGCATCGTCCTTACTGTGTCCGTCCACAGGCTCTCACAATTTTTCAGTCAGTGGTGGAAGTTTGAGAATTATTGCATCTGCTGAGTGCTGCAGCACAAACAACTGTAACAACGAAACTGTTCCTGGTAGGTACAGATGAATAAGATAAGAAAAGAAAAAGAACAGTGGCATCAAGCCATCTTCTGACATATTTTATTTTCATTTTGCAAAACTTTATTTTTTCTCATCCTCAAATAAATGATGTTGTTAATTTCTGTTTAAGGCCCTCAGATTCCAGCAGTTAACAGTCTGCAGTGTTTCGGTTGTAACAATGCAACTCCATGTGACTCGACGGTACAATGCAGAGGAAATGAGGAACGCTGCTTTCAAGCAAGCGGTATGTTTTTATAATATACAAAAATAAAGTAAAACTTAATGAGATACAAAGTTTGTGAAGTTAATATTATTAATTTGACTTTACATGTCTGCTACAGTGTTGGTGACTAATAATTTCAGACTTAGATTTTATGATTATGAAATTTTGTGATTATGAAAATTGAAATCCGCCACATATCAGTTTTAGTAATTGAATAATAAACTGCATATATTAAATTTTATTTTTTCACTTAAAGTATATTTTCCATATTATACTTGTGTACTTTTGCATATCTAAGTTTTGTCCTTGAAGACGCTGATTTTTGTTTTATTTTAATCATGTGGAGGAGGATTCTTCTTCCTAAGTAACGACAATATTGTCCCTACAAAAAAACATTCTTAACATATAACGTAACGTTATTGATTTTTCCTCTACAGTGATGACTGGGTCCGGCACTGCAGCAACCTTCGGCTGCACGTCTGCAAACCTGTGTGCAGCTGCTGACCAGGCTTCAGAGTTTTTTAGTAATATCACCTTTGCAGCATCCTGTTGTGAGACCAGTTTGTGTAATACTGTCACAGCAGCCACACCAACAACTGCCAGTGACGCCTGCTGTTTCAAACTGTGTGTGATCCATCTGCTGCTCGTACTGTTGATCTTTACCTTTTCTTAGTGTGCGAAAAAATGGTTGAAGCATCTTTGAATTTACCAGAATGACTCTGAATTAACCTTTTGAAGCCTGAACTTGAGTTGACAGCTCACTGCCATTTTTAAAGTTACAGACTAAAGAAAAGGGGGAATTGAGTCTGGCTGAAGCCGAGGTGGGACAAGTAGACATAAATATAAAACACACACACATACGTAAACTGTTTAACAGCTTTAATTTTCTTAAATTCAAAAGTAGCTGGGGATTTTCTCTTTGTGTGTATTTTACCTGGATCGAATGTTGTAGCTCCTCATAAAAACAAATCATTTTTCTTGCCTTCAAATGACTGTTTCTCACTTGAAGTGAATCTTAGTGAATCTGTTCCACAGTTGTCTGTCAGTGACATTGGTCTTACAACCTGATAGCAGCTGCTTTCAAGACACGACAGGAAAAAATACTTTGTTTTTTTTAAGTTTGTCATACATTTAAGGGCCTTTCTTTCAGATCATTTAGTCATTAGCAGACATTAACAAACTGCTCTTTGATTTTCGACTTGTAAGTGCAGATGGACATGTGTGTTATTTGATCCACACCTTCATAAGCTGAGGGCGCTGGCATCCTGTCACCATCTGACCTGTTTTACTTTTACTTTGAGAAACTTTTACTGTTGCTCATATTAAAAAACTTACTCAGGTAAACAGCCTCCAGTGTTTCTCTGGTAACGCCTTCACCTTCAAACACACCTTTTACTTTACACTGTACCTACTTTATATAATTAAATTATTGTAATGTTAAATACATTATTTCCTTATAACAGTTAAAGAAGCGCTGAGATGCAAACAGCATTTTAAAGTTGTTGGTGGTCACACTGGCTGAACTGGTCCTTTTAGTAACTTTATTATTATTATTATTATTATTACCATTATTAACTGTTGTGTATTGTTTTATGTGTTGTAAAGTACAAGGTAATGCAGTTAGCGTCCCTGTCATATTCGACCACCTTTCAACAATAAGAAAGTAAAAACACCTAAGACATAAAATCACTTAGATAAGTTGAAAGAAACCCAATGCGACATAAATATATGATTTAAAAGACACATAAATAGGATTTACATCACAGAATGTAACTTTTTTTTTAGTTTGATTTGATTTTTATTGTGCACACTTGTGAGACAAAAGGCAAAAGGCATGAAATAAAACAGTAAATTGAAAAGGTGCAAGCTAGCGGCATGAAGCCCAAAAGGGGCTTAAACAAGCCCTCTAATCATATAGAGGACAAATTTACTCTAAAATTAAAGACCAGCAACTATAAACTGGATGATTAATTAAAGACAAAAATAAAGGGAAAAATAAAGTCAAAAATAGAAGTGAAAAGTATGGAAGGAAAATACAAAAGAAAAAACCATTGAAGGAAAAAGTGTAGAAGGAAAAAATATAGACGAAAAATAGAAGAAGTGTAGAAGAAAAAAGCAAAGAAGAAAAAAGCATTGGAGTAAAAAGTATAGAAGAAAAAAGTAAAGAGAGAAAAGGCAAAGAATAGGAGGAAAAAGTACTTTTTTGCTGTTTTGTGCTCTACTTGACATTACATAGGTAGAAATGAAGAATTAATGCTGGGGTTGTAACTTCGGAGAAAAGAGCAAGAGTGAGCAGTTTCCACAGAGATTTTGAACACAAACATAACAACCCCTCCCGCCCCGTTCCCTTGCAGGTTCCCCCCACCCCCCAGACCATGATGACTCAGGTTTAGTTTCTCACTCGATCCACCTCTTCCTTGATTTTCTGCTTTTCACAGAACACCAGATTTACTCTCAGAGCAGCTCTAGTACTGAAAAATGAAGTGGCATTATGATATTTTTATTAAATACAACACAGAATAAGTTACCAACCCCATCTAAATATACATCCAATACATCTAAAAGTTGCTAGCTCTTGCAAACAGCTTTTTCTGATATCAGGAGCTCAACATTACAGATGATGAAGAACAGGAGTCACATGAGAAGAAAGGGATGTCCTGAAAAGGTGGGTGATGGCACATTTCTTTACACATCATGTGAGACAGTTTTCTCCCTGTCAGAACAACATTGCAGAACAATAAACCAGTTTTTCTTTCATCGTGGTTTCACTGATACTAGAAACAAAACCAAAACCAAAACAAATTAAAAAGGAAATCCACAACTATAAATATTTCATGTTTTTCTCTCATTACCTTTACAAAATGACTACCAGACTACCTGAGAAGGACCACAGAAATATCAAGTTTCAGTAAAGGAAAGTAAAGAAACATTAAGCTAAATTTTAACTTATCTGTGATTTGAGGAAGGTAAGATGCACAAAAATCTTCCAAATGACAAAAAAACGAGGTGAATGTGTGGGTGGTCAAAGTGGTAGAACTGGAATGCGTCTGATCTGATTTTCCTGAATACCTGATACAGTATATTGGGGGCAGCCGTGCTGATCACCATCCAGGGCAACAAATTCACAGCACTTACCTGTTCATCACAATGAAGCTGGTCCTTTCTGTGACTCTCACCTGGGCACTGTGCAGCACAGGTAACTCCACTTCCTTCAGTTTCTGCAGGTACTAGAGAGCATATTTAAAACTTTAAGTGTCTCATTTGAAAATGATTGACTTTAGAATAGGAATATAAATGCTGGACTTAAAGGGATAGTTCACCCAAAGAGGAGAATTTCTTCATTCTCCACTCGCCCTCACACAGATGGAAGGTTGGGTGAAGTTTCTTGGTCCACAAACACTGTTAGTGTTTCACAGGAAAAAGGCGTTGCAGTCACGTCCCATAGAGTTGGAATGAATGGTGACCAGGTTTCAAATGTAAGAAAAATACATAATAAAACCATAAAATGCCTACATACTGCTCATCCAACATGATCTAAGTGTCCTGATGCCTTGACATGACAAGCTGTTTTGAAAAACGTCACTGATGCCATGTTTTTAGCCTCACTGTTCACTGCAGTCTGAAGCTCCTGAGAGGGGAGTCACGTTCATGTGCATGCGTGTCTGAATGTCGCATGGCAACACAAAGTAAAATTATCTGCTTGTGGATGGCAAGTCTGGTGCCCCGGGGCCATACTGTAATGCTGGATTTATGCTTAGCAGGGTGCTTCAGGTTTAAGTCTGGCTTTTCAGTCCTACTAAGGCGGATTACTTGTTACTGGGCATCATCACGGTAACTTATGCTGAATGCCTAACCTGCTCCGGAGCAGGTTATGTCAAGATAAAAGATCGGCTGTTATAAACGCATTGCCCTCTGACCAATCAGATCAGTCACTTCTCTTGGAAAATAGCATCACCATTTTTAAAACTTCCCATGGAGCTCAGAGCGCAGATCATGAGAGAGTCTCGAAGGAAGGAAAGTGAGTTCACAGAATGACAAACCTCTTGAAATTTATCTGCCGATTTTTATAAGAATGATTTATGTGTGTGAGCTCCTTAAACCTCCTGCTGCAGAAAAAGAATGAAGCACTTAAGTGTTTTGCTTTTTGGACTTTAAGATATCAAAGTTAAGCTGACCTAAAACAGTAAAAAAGTGAAAAAGCTGTTTGTTTCCTGGACCAGCTGAAACAGTCGTTTCTGGGTTAAAAACTGTGAACAACAGTTTTTGAAGCACTTAAGTGTTTTGCTTTTTGGACTTTTTGGACTTAAGATATCAAAGTTAAGTTAAAAACTGTGAACAACAGTTTTTAACTTTGTGTGTCAGTGTTAGTACATGAGAGGACTACTAAGCATTTGATGACTGTCTTGTCTTTTAAAATGACCTTTGTTGACAGATTGTGAAAGCACTTGAAATGCCCCTTCACCCCGGTTGTTTTCAGCAAGCGGTGACGACAGCCATGAGCTCCAGCTCTCATGACTGCACCATTCATCATAATAATGCTGTAGAACATCATATATGATCATAAATACACTTATTTTAAGGCTTAATGTGCAAAAATCGAAAACTTCGTCTTTAAATAGGCTGTAAGAGTAGTCTGAAGAGCTTTGTATCACATAACAGTTAAAAACTTGAACTTGAAAGGTTTTTAACTTGTGGATCTCTCTCTTAAATTGCACATACATTTTGCGATATATCTAGCTCTCATCCCATTTGTGCATTTTTTTTTTAATTAAGTCACATTGATATTAAATGCTTTTTGCATTCACACAGTAAGCGATTTTTTTCTCCTGATCCTCCTGTGTCTGACAGCTGCAATTGTGTTGCTTTTCATTATTTTGCTACTTGTATATATATATATATATATATTTTTTTTTTTTCCTTTGCTTTTTTTGTGGGGGGTGCACACACACACACACACACACACCTGATGTGCCTCAGAGGATACTTTTATGTGTTATTTGCTGTCATCATTGCTATATTGCATTCTGCATCACTTGTGTCACACAATAAAATCCTTTCATGGGAGCTTCCTGGTGTGCGGACCTTCACCCTTTTAACACAGGTTTAATGAGGATACCACCAGCTACAGTGCAGTTAAAATGGTGTCAGTGATGTTTTTTGAAATTACTTTTTATGTCGAGGCTTCAGAACACTTGGATTATTTTGTGTTGTTTTTTTTTTTTTTTTAATAAAGACTAAGAAACTTCACTCAGCCTTCCATCAGCATGAGGGTGAGTAGATAATAACACGGTTTTCATTTTGGGTGAAGTAGCACCTTCAATATCGCCAGGTGATTTCTTTTAATTCACCTTGCAATACAGCAGTATTAGAAGCGATCTAAAAGGCAAGGAAGCAGAAAAGGAAAATCAAAATAATATAGCGCACATTTTTAAACCCTTTAGTATAAGAGGAAGAAGAAGTTTTCAGTCTTTACAGGCCATCAAAAGACTGAACAGATGTTTGATTTGACTCTGAAGTGTGGTCATCTTTTTTTTCTCTCCATAACAGCTGCAGCACTGCAGTGTCTGAGCTGCAACAATACAGAATGTTTGAGCACTAGAACATGTTCTTCAGAGACGATGTGTTTTACAGCCTCCATTCAAAGTAATCATGTCTGTACAAAGTTGTATCTTCTTTCCGCTAACTTTTACAAATTGTATTTTGACTTTGCCGCCACCTCATCAGAATTCAAGCACAGCAAATCTACAAGGGTTGTGCACCGTCCTCCCTGTGTCCAGTCACAGGCTCTCAGACATTTTCCTTCAGTACTGGTGTTTGGAGTGCAGTTGCATCTCTCAGGTGCTGCAGCACAGACAACTGCAACAACAAAAGTCTACCTTGTAAGTACAGACGATTAAATAGCTTATTTAAAGCAAGAAGAGGTCAAAAGAACAGTGGCATCACACCATCTTCTGATGTGTTCTTTTTCCATTTTGCAAAATTTTTTTCTTTCTTCCTCTTCAAATTAATGGAGTTGTTCTTGTCTGTTACAGTCCCTGTGACTCCGACAGGTAACAGCCTGCAGTGTTTCAGCTGTAACACGAGCAGCTCTCATTGTGACTCAAAAGTACAATGCAGAGGAAATGAGGACCGCTGTTTCACAGCAAGTGGTGAGTTTTTATGACACTTAGTTGACGAAGTTTGTGTCTAAATATGTTTTATCACGACATAGTATTCAGACAAATTACTGCACATGAGATCTGGGAAATCAACCTTGGAGGAAAGTAGTATAAGTGGTGCAAAAGAATAAATTAACATACAAGTTTGAAGTACTTTCACTTGAGTACTTCTCCTATATGTTACTTTTTCATTTGCTGCATTTCAGAGGTAAATATTGAACATTCCACTGCCTGCTTTTACAACTACAGTGACTAATTATTTCAGACCTAGACTTTATGATTATGATTGTCGTAGATGTGTTTTAAATAACTCACGGGAAGAAAAGATAGTAAAATTAACTCCACTTCAACCAGCCACATATCACTTCAGTGATTCATTAATAGCTTGGTATGAACTTTCATTTTTAGTGTATTTCAAGTATATTTTTCATAGCATATTTACTTTTGCTATGTATTCGTATGCTTTATTAAATAAGCAAGAGTATTTTTAAAGTGTTGTATCGCTTATTTTAGCCATGTGAAGGATTCCTCTTCCTGAAATTAGCAACTAACAGCAACATACAGTAGTTTCAACAGTAAGTCAGTGATTTCTCCTCCACAGTGACAACTGGGTCCAGCAGCATTTCAGCTTTTGGCTGCACATCTGCAATGCTGTGTGCTGCTGCTGCCGACCTACCTGCACACATTTTTGGTGAAATCAGCTTTGCAGCACCCTGTTGTTCAGACAGTTTGTGTAATTCTGTCATAACTGCTAAAACTGATGCTGCTCCCTCCGAGAGAACAACAGCTTTCAACTCTACAACGATCTTTCCAGAAACAACCAGTGACGCCTGCTGTATCAGACTGTGCATGATCCACCTGCTGCTCGGACTCCTGATCTTTTCCTTTTGTTAGGCTAAAACATTAAAAAAAAAAAAAAAAGGTACAAGGCAATGCAGATTCAGTGTCCCCGCCATGTTCGACCACCTTTTCACATCAAGTTAATGAAAAGATACTTAAGAGATGAAATCATTTAAACAAGTTAAAGGGCACAATCTAAAAATACAATATAAAGAGACACTTAAATACAATTTAAAGGCGTCATTTTTTTGTACTCAATTTTGGTTGTATAGTCTTTTTGCTCCTGTTGTTTTGTGCTCTAATAAATATTACAAATGGTAACCAGAAGTACATCTAAAAGTAATGTTCACGCTTGCAAACTAGTTTTCTTTGTATCAAAAGTTCTGTCTTGCTTAACAACATTTCTGATGAAGAAAAGCAGGAATGAGATGAGAAGGAAAGGATTTCATTAAAGGGATATGCCAACTTTTTTCCTTTTTGTTATTTGCCACCCTCCTGAGTTCCAGACAAGAAGATAGATACCATTCTTTCGACTGTGCGTGCAGTAACAAGGAAGAGACGGGACGGGACTCGCCCACTGCTAATTAGCTTAGCTCAATTACTGGTAGTCAGTGGGAAGTGCTAGCCTGCCTCCACCTAAAGTCATCAGATAAACATTCCAACAACTCTAAACAGTCCTGTGTGCTTGTTGTGACTTGTTTATTTACCATGCTATGTTATTTTTAGACTCAGATTAGCACTTTATGTAATACTTTCAACTTCTTCTGCTGTTCAGTTGCACCCTGCAGTTTACTTCCGGTACATATTTGACTCTAAAATTGCACAGAGTGCTAATCTGAGTCTAAAAACAACATAATATGGTAAATAAACAAGTCACAACAAGCACACAGGACTACTTAGAGTTGTTGGAAAGTTTATCTGATGACTTTAGGCAGAGGCAGGCTAGCACTTCCCACTGACTACCAGAATAATCCATTTAAAAGCTAAGTGAGGGAAGGTGTTTTTACATCATGTGAGACAATTTGCTTTCAGTCAGAACAGCATCACAAAACAATGATATAATCATTAATCAAATCTGATAAAATTTCAACTTATAGGAGCCAAATTCTTTGTGAGGATGAAGGACATTTTGGCGAAATGACTGCCAAGCGGCAGAACACCTTTCTAGACCACATCAGCTTAGACTATTTAGTGGGTAAAACAGGTCATCTAAAAATCGATTGTTTGTTCAATCCCTGGCCCCCGCATTCTGCATGTCAAAGCGTCCTTAAGCAGGATACTAAACTTCAAATTGCCCCTGAATGCCGTTCCGTTGATGTATGAATGTGTGTGTATGAGTTCCTGATGAACAGTTTGGCCGTTTTTAGAAAAGCCACCTTCCTGTTAGTGTTGAATGAGTGAATGCCTACTATTGTAAACGGCTTTGAGTAGTTGAATACACGAAAAGCACCATATAAATACAATCCATTTGCCAAGTAATCCAAGTAATTTGGGTAATTGTCAAAACATTTTTCAGACATTCTTGTGAGTTCAAAGAACATGCATCTTTAGCAAGATGTTGGGAGATTTTTCAGCTGTGTTTGTTGGGCCAAAACCAGGATTTTTAAGACAGATAGACAGCCTTTATTATCATTGCGTCAAATATGCAACGAAATAGAGTGCTGCTCTGCTTTGTGCTACACAACCATGCACACACCCACACATGTACATAAGGCAGAGATTTAAAAAGTCTACATATACCAAATAAACAAATGAATGCCCAGGTGACCATGCTAAATAGTCTATAAAACAAATAACCTGAGTGTCCTTGAAAATTAATGCTAAGATGAAAGATGCACAGCTGAAATGAATATTGCACTGCTAAAACTAATACAGCAGTACAGTAGGTATTACACAGTTAAATGAATACTACACATTTTTAATAGTATTATCAGTAGTATTGCATAGTTAAAATGGATATTACACGGTAAAAATGAATTTTCAGAGCACATTAAGATTTAAAGTGCTGTGGGAAAAAAGCTCTCTCAGCCTGGTGGTCCTGGTCTTGGCAGCTCTGTGCCGTCTGCCAGAGGGCAACAGATCAAAATGGTGATGTCCAGGGCGTTTGGAGGCATAAACAAGGTCCATTAAACTAACCAAGTGGCTTCTGTGTCCGAACTGAGCCAGATTTTAATTATGAAAATGTAAAGTTTTGAGTAAAATTTTTTAAAAGAGTTAATATTTTCTTTTTTTTCAATGCTCTGTTTATTAATTTTTTTCCAAAATGAAAACAAACACAACGTAGAAACATCCCCCAACAATCCCCAATAGTCTCAGCAATAAGGAAAATAAATAAACAATAATAATATGTACATACCCACATACATAACATACACACACGTTTGCATATACACATATACATAAATGCCTATACATATATACACACATAGTGCATCCATATAAATAACCGTATAAGTATTAACATATATGCCTCTTTTTAAAATGCCTCTTACAATGTATGTTAGTTTTTCTAATGCCAGAGTGCAGGACACTTCTTTAATCCATTGTTTAGAGTTTGGTCTCTCACAATCCTTCCATCTTAAAGCTATTATTCGTTTGGCTTGTAGAAGACAAAAATTGATGAGTTTCCGTTTCTTTGCATTTATGAGGCAATCTTCAGGGTATATATGTTGTAGACACAGTTCAACCTTTGCAGGAACAGCAACACCTGTCAATTCAGAAACCAGGTCAAGAACTTCTCTCCAGTAGCTTTTGACACTCCCACAAACAGTGAAACAAGGTGCCAATTCCATTATTACATTTAGTACAAATGTCAGGAATATTGGGGTTGAAATTTGTTAGCGGTGGTTGATATCTTCTTTAAGTGCACAAATCAGGGATGCAAACAGGAAAAGCTGAAAAAAGAGAGAACGCTCTGGGGGGGGGGCTGCCTCCAATGTTGGCCATGGAAAAGTGCCACAAGGGGGCAAACTAGAAAACTTTTAACATCTTAGAACATCTTA
>JAPQLA010024759.1:0-12665 GCA_029822935.1 Naso vlamingii | reverse complement strand
TATATATATATATATATATATATATATATATATATATATATATATATATATATATATATATATATATATATACACATCTATATATATATATATATAAATTTTTTTTTTTTTTTTTTCATTTTTAGTGTGACAAAACCTTCCCTTTTGTTATTGTCTGATTTGTCTGTCCTGCCTGTACCTGTTGTATGTTCAAAAGGTTTAATATAGATACTTTGCAACAACAAAAAAAGGCTTTATATGCAGTATGCATACTCCTTATCTTTTTATCTTTATCCATATTCAATGCTTAACAGCTGTGTGGCAGCTCCAACAAGCTGCGAGCCCTGAAGTTTTCCTTTGACAGTTACCAATAAATATGATGAAGTGATTTTACTTTGCACACACTTTAAAAGATGGAAAGAGAGAGGGAGAGAATGGGAAAAGATGCTGGAACAATCCCGTCCCTGTCGTGTTGTGTGTGTTCTCTTCGTGTCTGTGACACATTCTACAGTTGCATTAAAACTGTAGAGTAAGACTTGTATGGTGTTGATATGACTGTCTACAGGTCATTCTCAGGTGCATTTTTGCTGAGAGCCATGGGCATGTCAAGGTAAAAAATGGGCAAAAGGTAGGTGTTGACTATTTACAAAATTATTTTAAGGCCCATTCACTTTTTCTCAGGCTGAGCTGCAAATTTATTTCTGGCTGCACCACTGGAGTTTTACCAGGCATTTTGTTTTCATACGTGGCTGTGCAAATAAACTGAAGACATTTCACAGCCAAATAACAACAGTAAATGATGATGGTGTATAATGTTACATTAACAGCAGCAGTGGATTATAAATTACTTTTAAGAGGGGACAGATGATGAAACATTTAACATTACGAAATAAATGATTGCTAACAGAAACACTTAGTTCTTGTGTTGAAAATGCTAATATATTAAACTGTGGGGTGGACAGAAGGTAAACACGGTGTTGTTCTGGTTGTCGTTTTCACAAAGCTCTCCAGGTTGCTTTTGCTTCAAGTACTCGTGCATAGTAATTGTACTGCTATTATCAGCCATTTCCACATTGTATAGCTAATAGCAGACCAAGTTTTTAGTCCTCTGCTTAAATTTTTACCACACTTTGGATGATTGTGGGCGAGGTTCATTCTCAGTGCATTCTCCAGGTGAATTGCCTTGGCTGAGCGCAGCTATCTTTACCTTCTTGAGGGCTGCCTGCAGTGCTCCGACGCATGTTTTTTCAAACCAACATTCAAAACATCATTTATTAGCCTATAAATTATATTAAACTTCAACTGGAGTCTGACTGTCTACAGCAACACTGTTCACTACTTTGGAGCTATTTTTGAGGACAGCAATTTTCTGGGTTCCTCCTTTGCTGTGTTCTCCTTCTCCATGTCATAAATTCAGAAGGCGAGGTCTCTGAACTGAGAATATTTAACAGTGTAACATTTAAATAATGACCGATTTCAGCCGCCACATTTATCAACACCCAATTAATTACACGCTGTGATTGACGAATTAGGGACATGTCATAAATCACACGTTAACCCTATCATACGAACATTTCTCCACTCTCATCTGCACAGGTTTCTACGATCGGTTGATAAATGAGGGCCAGTGTATGCAGGTGAGAAAAGAGAGGTAGCAAGATTGTGGACGTGACCACATAAGTGGTAAAACCAGCTTCTAAGATGGCAGGTGTGCTGCAGAGCTTGAACAAAGGCACTCAGGAGCAAAATGAAGAATGTGCTTGCACGTCCTCAACAGCAAGATGGCGTGGAGCGAAGCTGACTTATGCTACAGCACTGTCTGCACACTAGGGATGCCACAATACAGCCAGTCCACGGTTCAATACGAACCTCGGTTTTTGGGTCATGGGTTTGGTTCGGTTTCGGTGCACATTCTGTACGCAAGGAGAAAAAAAAAATCTATGTATTTTTTCCAAAATGATTTTATTTGCCTATTAGCTAAAAAAAAAAAAAAATCCATTCAGACACACTCTTGCATATTGTAAAATAGGGCTGTAGTCTGTCTAAATTTATTTCATTTTTCGGTGCTCTTTACCTTTAATGAGACATATGCTTCTCTGTAATTTAATATTCTTTATTTACTTTTTTTTAAAACATTCATAGATGAAGCACAGCGCTTGGATACTTCTGAGTGCATTTCAGAATGTTTCTCAATAAACCCAATAATATCTAATAATATCGCTGCCTGCTAGCTGCTTGCCGTCACCAGGGGGCGGGTCCTACGCAACGCTGCAGACATCATGTTCGTTTGTGACCAATGTCAAGTTTGTAGTAGAGTTGTGGTTGTAGGCAGCACGTCTTCAGTTCTCCAGTCCATTCATCATGGAGTGCACTTTGATGCGCCTTCTTTGTGTCGCAGCGGTTAACGTCATGAAGATCCCGAAAACCAGAGTCTGCAACAATTAGCTTTATAGCTAATTAGCAACCCGAACAAACGGTTGAGTGGCGCGGTGACCATCGTCACTCATATCCCAGTCTGCATTTGGCTGCTGCTTCAGCGCCGACGCCGTTCATTTGCATAAAGTTATACTTTTTTCAACTCTCCTCGTCGCTCTGGATGGTGGCATGGCGCCACTTGCTGCTGCCACAGCGTCAGACGCTCCTCGTCGCCAGGGCTCATTGAAAATGATGACTTCTGGCCGCTTTTGCTGCCCAGGTTGCCGGCGGTGTGACCGTACAGTAAGGGTGAGTGAGTATGCACATGTGTGTGTGGGTTAGTAAAAAGAGAGAGGAAAGGCACTCAAGCAAGGCAGGAGTGGTGGAGGGGCACAACATTCACCTTCCCATCACTCAGAGGCCGGTAGGTGAGCTGGTCTTGTCTATGGTCTGCTGTCTACATGAAAAAACACTCACTATCTGTAGAGCACAGTGTTAAGTTACTGCTAATGCTAACTGAACATTTCCTACAGCTTCAGCTTCACATTAAAAGCATTTATCTGGCAAAACATTAGTTGGCTTTTATTTTGAAGTAAGTTAATCAAAGATTTATAATGTGTTTGTTAGCTTAGCAAGCTGACTGCTTTCGATAATCACAAGGGTGTTTATGGAGCAAAACAGCAGTCATTTTCAGCATTTATTGACAGCAAATAAATTTAAATATGTCTGGGAGTAGATCTATGCCATCTGTGAAAGTAATGGTACAAAAGGGAGCTGTGAGATGAATAGCTACAAGTGACAGGTCGCAAACTCCTTCAATCTGATTCAATTTTTAAGTTCTCCAATAGCGTCCAAAATATTGTGAAGTAATGTTAGGTGCTTTTTGCATTTCACTTTGACAACTAATCTTCTGCTATTGTCCTTTTGGTCAACTCTCCTTACTCTCATCTTAAGTGAGATGTCACTGTGTCTCAAGCAACTGTGTGCTGCATCTCAACTGCTGACCTCGCCGCCACTGCAGCACAAATCAGGTGTCGTGCCATAAAGTGATCATCTGACAGAAACTGACTGCCAATTGTAGCGCCCATCCATCCTACAGTACTGATTTTAAAAAGGCAAAATGACATGGGGCCAGTGGGCAAGTAATGTAATAGATGTATCTGCCAGACCACCACCGGGAACACAGACCACGGTAGCCTACTTCTGAAAAGGTTCAATATCTTTGGCTCTGGCATTTCTTAACATTAAATGGCACCAAAATCTGCGTCATGCTTTGGTCAGACAAGTATCAGATGTGTTGGTACGGTAACATATTGATACAGAGTTTCCCCACCCATCTGTCAGATTGGTCCCCTCGTATGTTCATGTGGAACAGTCTCAATCTCTTTGCCTTCTACAAAAAGCACAAAATGCAGCTACTGGCCTTTTAACTGAAAAAGATGGCACTATCACGTAACACCTGTTTTGGCCTCTTATTTACTGGCTCTCTTGCAAAACTCTCACGTTATCATTATCAAGTTAAAGCACTGAGGTAGACTAATGAGATGTTTTTGGATATTTAATGATCTTTAGACCACAGGACAACTTACATTAACGCAACAGATTTAGTATCTTGTCATAAATGAAAACAGGTCCCCCAAGTACGAAGGCCTGTGTATCTGTTTGTCACCTGGTATATTTTGTCACACATGAAGGTCTGGCCTCCCAGGATAAGCAGCGTGTGTCCTGCCTTACGAGGTCGAGCACAGGGACTAGTCACTACACCGTCATTCTGAAGAATTTTCTTCTTACACTGCATTGCCTCTTCTACTATTGACCTGCAGAGAAGGGTAAAAATATGAATTAAGAGATGAAGGCACACTTGTTTTAATCATCACCAGCCACAGCTGCTAACATGTCTGAACTCCCAAAAGTCTACTTTAAAAACAAATTTAGTTTAAAAAAAAAAAAAAAAACAAGTTCAATTTCAAACAGATCTGGATGCTAATAAAGAGGACTGGTCACAAATATGAACATCTCCTAAGATTTAAAACTCGATACTGAAAGAGAGGAGGAGAGGGGGAAATGAAATGAGGTGAAAGACACTGAGGATATGCATATCCATTCTTCTTCTTGCGCACACACATGGACAGTGTGATACCTCTTGGAAATCTGCTGTGTTTTTATTTTTTCACACTAAACAGAGGACCAAATAAACATTATACCAATCAACTTAAGTATTTGTAAAAGTAGTGCAGCAGAATGGGTAAATCCATGCCATCGCTGTGCTGCACAGCTCACAGTGAGTGAGGAACAAATTTCATATAATGTGAAGGGCCCTTAAACATCCAGTCCCCTCAAGCTGCAAGCTGTTGATCACTCATCCTACACTCCCAAATTCATTTTAGACATCCAGGCCCCTCCTCCTGCTACACTAATTATTAGCGACTCCTAATTCAAAATGTTAAAACCAAAAATTATAATCATCCCTAGTGCCAAGATTTTATTGTTTGCTCAGCAAATCTCTTCTTAGCGTCCCTTATGTCAAAAATTGGAACTAAAGTAGAACTAAAGCACAATTTAATCAGTCTTTTTAAACTACTGTAAAACATCATCTTTTGTTTCTAGTCCCCTTCCCTCTTTTATGGATGCAAAAGGCACTTTGGCAGGCTGCTCAATCCACACAAACATTGCGGTTTTGATAAATGATTTTATTCTTTTTTTGGGAGTTTGCATCACTTTACAAAACAACACTTCATTGTCCCCAGGGGGAAACTTGTAGTGACAGCTTGCACATTTGCACTGATACATTGAGGGGGTTTCCATTACAAATTAGCACAAAACTTAAGCAATATTTACCAAGTGTCAAAAAAACACAATTGGGACATGACTGCGTTTCCATTGAGTGACATCAGTGATGTAATATAACTAAGTACATTTACTCAAGTACTGTACTTAAGTATGATCTGAGGTAACTTGTACTTTACTTAAGTATTTCCATTTTCCATTTTCATATTGTACTTTTACTCCATTACATTTATTTGATAACTTTAGTTATTAATTAATTTTCAGATTACATGCTGCTGAATCTACTGAAACCCATTTCCACCACTTAAAGAAAAAAATATGAAAGCATAGCCCTGATAAATAACAATGTATCAAATTATAATAATAAAAAGCCAAAACTATGAGATAATTTTTTGAGTTTTTATCCTTTGACTATGAGTTTTATCTCACAATTTTGAGTTTCTGTTGCATATTTTATGTTTCAATCCCAAAATTTCCTTTTTTCATCTCATAATTACGTTTTTTATCAAGTGATTTGGACTTTTCATGCAATACTTAAGACATCCAGCTCATAAATTTTAGTTTATACTTTTTACCCTTTTTAGTCTCAATTATGATTTAACATGGTAATGTTTTTTTTCCATTGAGCTTCATTTTCATGGTATCATTTTACTTTGGTGGAAATAAGCCAAAGTAATATTAATATTAAATAAAAATTTAGGTACAATAAATATATGTATAATTTACTTTTACTTTTGATACTTAAGAACCGTTAATATCAGACACTTAAAGACTTTTACTTAATTAATATCTATTTAGGTGACTTTCACTTTTACCAGAGTAATATTTTAACATATTATCTTTCCTTTAACTTAAGTATGACTTTGGGGTACTTTATACAACACTGAGTGATGTAATGCGACTTCTGTCACAACAATACTCCAAGAAGCATGATGATGGATGGTCAAAAATATTTCTGTTGCAGCCACCACATAAACAGGGGGTCGGGCGAGAAAAAAGTCACACAACGCGTCAAAAATCTACAGTGCCCGGAACACACTAAACAACGCATCTGGAGGCTCGCAGTTAAAACTTAACAAAAAAAAACCTGTCACCACAAACTCAGCATTATTTCCTTAAACTTACTAATCAGAGAATTCACAATAATAACTCAAAACCAGCAGAAGAGCATAAAAACAACTGATAACGATTTGCACAAAACGTCCTTGTCCCTTCACTTACCTGTAAACTCACAGCAGGTGAAACATTTCCTCTCTTTAAAATGCATTGATCGCAGGCAAACAAGTGATCAAAAAATAACTCTGGTAGGAAATAATGTAAGAAAGGAATAGGCCTAGGTATAATAAAATATCACACTCTATTTACAGGTTATGAGTGACAGAAAGAGGTGCTGAATCCCATCAAAGAGGTGTCTGACTCAGTCTGGGAGTTCCAAGTTCAGGCAGGATCGGACACTATTTAAGCCCTGCCTGTCAGAGAAATGTGTAAAAAATCTTTCCACTGCAGTTTTGTGCAATACGGCTTTTTCAAATCGTCTGAAAGACCACCTCATGCAAGTGTAAAACTTTTTTTGCAATAAATAGGAGATTTTTCAAAATTGACATGTTTCTATTAGGTGTAGTTTCTATTTGCAGTTTTCATTTGCGCAAATTGAGGGTTAATGGAAACCTGCCTACTGACAGATACAAAGAAAGGATCACAGCTAGCATAACATAATAAAGACACATCTGACATAACATAACACATAATGTTGGTGTGGCAGTTTGTTGAGTGCCTCAGTGGTTCAGGGAACAAAGCTCTTTTTGAAGCGTGCCTGTTTCCAGATCAGGGACCTGTGTCTGCGGCCTGATGGTAACAGAGAGAAGAGTGGACTGAGTGGGGTCATTGGCTATAGTGGGTGCTCTGTGGGGGCTCTGTTTTTGAGGTCTGACAAATACATGCAAAATTTGCATTTTAAATGTCGAAATCTCATACATGAAATTGTGCTCAATTTAAATGGTTTTCTGAGTGTTTTCTTGCTTATAGACTAGTCGACTAATAGCAAGCAAAACTTGCCTTTAACTGTCAGGGAAATTAGTCACTGTCTGCATCCGTAGTTACTGTGTTACGAACCAGGGTTAGTGAAACCATTTCTTTTGCTTTTGTGATGTTAAGCTGAGGATAGCTGTCTGTGCACCACTGTGAAAAGTGAGATATGGTGTGATGGTAGTCCTCAACTGAGTTATTGTCATTGAGAAGTGCACATATGGCTGTCATCCAAGTATCTTAAGCATTTGATGATGGATGAAGGGCTGGGGCAGTCGTCAGTGTAAAGAGTGTGAAAGAAGGGGCTAAGCACAAAGCCCTGGGGGGCTTTGGTGTAGGTGGTGATGGTGGAAGATGTTATGGAGCCTGTGCTGATGGCTTGCGATCTGTTCGTGAAAAAGCTGCGAACCCAGTGGATGAGGAGCGGTGGGATGTTGAGGTGGAAAAGTTTCTTGATCATCTCATGTCACTGAACAGTGCTGAAGGCAGAACTTAAGTCCATGAACAGGATCCATATGTAGTTGCTTGCAGATTCTAGGTGCTTGAGGAGGGGATGATGGAGGTAAGCCACAGCATCCTTAGTTCTCCTCTTGGACCAGTAGGCAAACTTTTGGGGATCCAGATGTGGTCTGACAGCTGGAAGGATGAAGTTTAAAATCAAATTCTCTAAGCATTTTATTAGGAGTGAGGTAAACGTGATAGGCCAGAGGTGACTGAGTGAGGAGGGGTAGGGTTTCTTGGGAACTGGAATGACGGTTGATGTCTTCTTTAGTAATGGTACTGTGGCAGTCCTGAATGATTCCTGAAATAGGGAATGAATGAGGCGCAAGCTTCATAGCACAGTCCCTCAGCACCCAAGCCTGGATGCCATCTGGCACAGCAGCCTTTCCTGGTTTGCGCCAATTTAGCTGACGCCATACCTCCTCCACGGAAAAGGGTGCTGTTGGTGAAGTCTGAGCAGTGTTGCACCCTTAAGAAGTTTCTCACACTGTGTCGAAACTATGGTGTCAAAATGACCATAGAATTTGTTGAGGTAATCAGCAAAGATGGTTGGATGAGTTATTGTGAATAAAGTGTTTTTTGGATAACTGCCATTAAGAGTTTTAATTTTTTTAAATGCTTGTTTGGTATTTATGCTGCTGAATTCCTGCTCCAGTTTTTCCTCGTATTTGAGTTTTGCTTGGATGATGTGATTTTTAATTAGTCTGCTTGTGGTCTTGACAGAGACACATTCCTGACAAAGGAACGCCTTACGCTTTTCCTCAAAGCTGTGTCTGATGTGGGTGGAAACAAGGGTTTAGAGTCTGAACATTTCCTGAAAGTTTAGACAGGTATGGCGGTTGTGATACAGAAGTGTATGTAGTCCATGATCACAGATGGTCTCTCTTCCAGATTGCAAGTGAAGATGTCCCAGTCCATGCATTAAGTGAGCCCTTAAGTTGTGTAATGATGTCCTCCAACCACTGCCTGGCGCTGTATGGGGTCTGTGATATTTCAGTCCTGGTTTATAGTGTGGAATCAGATGGACAACACTGAGATCAGCAAAGCCCAGCGGAGGTTGGGTTTTGAGCACATATGCTGGTAATGCTGCCATAACACAAATCCAAAACATTCCCCCTTCTTTTTGGAACATTCACATATTGGTGAAACACAGGCACAGTGTTGTTTAGTCTGAAGCTGTTAAAATCATCAGTGAGGAACGGAGTGGGGGGTGGGGGGTCAGGGTATTTGGCTAGCATGTGGCTAGCATCCAAAGCTACTAGCTCCACTGCTGCCATTATGGGCAGAATGTTAACACACCTGATGACAATATTGGGAAACTCTCTTTGTAGGTAGAAGGGACAAAGAGAAATAGTCGGTAATTCCATGATGTCAGCAGTACATACCCAGTAGGGTTGGGCGATATGGACCAAAAATAAAATCCAGATTTTTTCATACCGCATTCGATTTTCAATTTAAATATATATTTTTTTCTAAACGGTAAGACAAAGGAATTATTTCAAATATGTTGTTTTTGTTTCAAACAAACATGAATCCACGCTGTAACACTTAGCTAGAAAACAAGTATGACATCCTAGACCTGCAGGACATCCCTCCATTGGCTGCCGAATCCCAGTCGCCTCCTCCATCTAACCTGTTGAACGGTGGAGGGTCCCGTGGCAGCCAGCAGCCCGCACCTGAGCACTCCACCCACACTAGGACTCGCCGCTCTTCTCCATTCTTTACAGCGGCACCGCGGAGAGCGTCGGCTGCCCACTCTGGTCACTCCTCTCCATCTCCACCGGTGATATCTCCTGCACCAACTATCCTCCATCCCACCACATTCACAATGGACACCGAATGTGTGGGATCCAGCTCGGACGGCCTGCACGCAACACCTCGACCCCTCTTCTCTCTGACCACTCTGCTGGTCAGGGACATCATCGTCAGGTACGTCCACTTCTTCAATACAACCACGTCCTGTTTACCTGAAGCAAAGGTTCCCAACATCCTAAGTTGCCAGGCCTGATACGGACTACCCCGGCCTTAATCCAGAGGATAATTGTACATGTGGGAATTAATGACACAGTTGCTCTACAGTCCGAGCTGACCAAATTTGACTTTGATCAACTTTTTAACCTACTAAAAACACTTGAAAGTCTGTTTTTAACGGCGGTCCAACTGCTACACTAGGGCATGGATCTGAGTGTTTTAGCAGAGTCCTTAGCATCAACACCTGGCTTCAGTCTGCCTGCAGGGCTCACAATGTAGGCTTCATTTAAAATTTTAATCTGTTCTGGGCCCACTCCTTATTTAAAGCAGATGGCACTCATCCAAACAAACTGGGTAGCTGTTTGCTAGCAGCTAATTTACAAAGCTCGGTGCAATGCTGCCCGCATGACTGACTGCCCACTACGTCACACACACCCCTCCACCTCCCTCCTCCCCCACTGTACCACCTCAGAGCAGTGTTCTCTGTGAGAGCTCCCTCTACTGGCCACACCAATCATTACCGCCCTAATTCTCCCCAGTTATTTTCCCCATTCAGTGTATTGTCACTAACAGGTTTCCACGTCCACAACGCAGCTTCAGATCTGTAAATAAAAACAACCTCATGTGCATGAAATATAATGTTCCTGTTTCCTCGTCACCAGCTACACCTTGTAACATGGCTCTTCTCAAATGTTAGGTCTCTTTTCAATAAAACTTTTATTTTGAATGATTGTATCTCATCCACCCATTTAGATTTCCTATTTTTGACGGAAACCTGGCTGAAAGCTGGCGAACACAGCCAGCTACTAGAAATATGCCCACCCAACTTTAGCTTTTCCAGTTCCCCTTGTCTCAGTGGTCGGGGAGGGGGTGTGGCTGCTATTTTAAAAAACTGCCATAAATGATGTTCTGATGTTTAAAACTGGTGGCTCTGCCTCTGTCTTGTGTATAATTGTTTACCGCCCCCCTAGGCTTGAAGATACTTTTCTTATTGAATTTTCTGAGTTCTTATCTTCAATTGTTGTAAACAATGACATGATTTTAATCGTTGGTGACTTTAATATTCATGATGACCTCTCTGCAAACTCCTACGCTGCTGAATTTCTGCATATTATGGATTCTTTAAACTTTGCACAGCTTGTCTCAGGCCCTACTCATCATCATGGTCATACACGACATTTAGTTTTTACTCATGGTCTGACTGTTCCCTCCCTGGTTATAGATGATTTGGGGATCTCAGATCATCTGTGCATCAGATTTTCCACCACTTTTCATACTGTACTCAAACCTCAATTACCTGCTTCATACTCCCGCTCACTAAAACCTTTTAAAGCTAGTAACTTCATGGATGTTTACATAGCTTCCTCCCTTAGTCATGACCCTGAGGTCAGTCTCTCTGCCCTGAGCACAGAGGAGTTACTTGTTTGTTTCAGTTCAACCTGTCAAACTATTCTAGACAATGTTGCCCCTCTCAAATCAGAAAATACAAACCCAAAACTTAACCTTGGCTTAACAGTACCACACAGTCTCTTAGGCAATTATGCAGGAGAGGAAAATGGAAAAAAGACATGCTACAGGTCTCATATGATATGTTCAGAAGCTGTCTTGTTAATTATCAACAAGCTTTCAAGGCAGCAATGGAAAAATACTTCTCGGATATTATTTCAAGAAATTCCAACTCTCCTAGAGTACTCTTCCACACAATAAATATAGTCCTCAAACCCAGTGCTACTGCCTGCCCTCTGCCTACTTCAGTCACTTGCAACGATTTTTTAAAGTTCTTCTTAGACAAAATTGATAATATCCGCTCTGCCATAACACCCACTGATAACGACCCCTCTGTCCTCACTCCTCGCTCTGCCGTTCTATCCAAGTTGGAGCCAGTGTCCACCGCTCACATCAAAGATATAGTCTTACACACCAAGCCAACTTCTTCTCCCATAGACATAGTTCCTGCTAAACTGTTGAAGGAAGTTTTTGACACTGTAGGTCCTACTATCTCGCTAATTTTAAATAATAGTCTGTTGAGTGGCACTGTCCCCTCCTGCTTCAAACATGCAGTGGTTCATCCCATCATCAAAAAATCAAACCTTGACCCAACAGTTTTAAATAACTTTCGTCCCATCTCTAATTTACCCTTTCTATCTAAAGTTCTTGAAAAAATTGTACTGAACTCACTGTCTACTTAAGAAATAATAAAATTTACATACATTTTAATCTGGCTTCAGACCATGTCACAGCACTGAGTCAACTTTACTGAAAGTCTCCAATGACTTATTGCTGTCTCTTGACTCTAAATGTGCATTATTAATACTTTTAGACCTTAGCGCCACTTTTGATACCATTGACCACTCCATTCTCCTCCACTGTCTAGAGCACCAGGTTGGCATACAGGGCAGTGCCCTCCAGTTGTTCACCTCCTACCTAACAAACAGATCCTTTTCTGCCAAGCTTGGAGGCCAATTCTCTGCATCAGCCCCCATCGCTTGTGGAGTCCCTCAGGGCTCCATCCTTGGGCCTGTCCTTTTCATCTTATACATGCTGCCCTTAGGGTCCATATTCCACTAATACAACATCTCCTACCATTGTTACGCAGATGATAACCAGCAATATCTCCCACTACAACCTACAGATAGCAATAGCAACTCAAATCAGTCTCAAAGATGTTAAGCTCTGGATGACAAATAACTTTCTCCAGTTAAATGACAGTAAGACTGATGTAGTCCTTTTTTGGTTCTTCCACCTCTACTGAAAGTATAAAAACTCACTTAGGTCCACTTGCTTCTCACCTTCATTCCCAGGCCAAAAATCTTGGCATCATTTTTGACTTTGATTTAAGATTTGACAAACAAATTTCTGCTGTGGTGAAAGGTTCGGTAACACTTAATAATAACTACACACTTTTAGGTTTTAGTTAAGCATTAATAAATACTGAATTCATCATTAGTTAAGCATTAATAAATACTGAATTATCATTTATAAAGCAT
>JAPQLA010024641.1:0-12674 GCA_029822935.1 Naso vlamingii | reverse complement strand
AATGCTCATTTCATTATGATCCTCCTTTACTCCCTGAAGTCAAGCAGCAGAAGTTCAGTGACAGTGTGCAAACAGGACGACTACTGTCCCATTTTTGGATGAACTAAATATGCACAAGAAGTCTGTCACTGTTTAAAATGGGCGCTTATCTTGACAGGTGGCTTAAACAAATGTTGGGTGCATAAATGAGTATATTCACTTCTCCAGGCACCACCACACCACTGAGCAAAACTAAGTTGGAGGTTTAAGTTTTACAGTATGACACGATCAGGTTATAGGTGCACAGAGGTATGGAAACTTCTGGATTATAAGACACATCGAGATAGTCTGCAAAACAGACCAGACCAACAAGATGTTTTAAAGTAATCACACAGATGTTGTTACACTGTGTTGTGATATCGGTCATTTTCATCAGTTTTAGTGCTTTTTAGTGTTTTTTCAAAGTGTCGTGTTGTACCCAGGACCTCGTGAGTCTTGTGTCCGCACCACACAGATCGGCAGAAAGACTTTTACTAAAGGCTCCTGTTCTTCACAAACAAGTAGTACCTTTTGTGTCCCCAAAGTTGCTGTATGTCTGGTTGGAACATTTCTTGTATTTAATATTCCTCCGCCATGATTGAACTACTACGAACAAATGTTTGACTTCTATGTCATCGAACCGAACCACTCCCACTAGTCGCTGACTGGTCCAGTCAAAAATTTACTTCTGCAATTCTAAAGCCAGGCCTCATCACCAGACTGATTCTCAGCGACAACAGAAAGCTGAGCAGCAGGAGGGCGGAGCCAGGCTAGCATAGCGATGTGGACGTGGAAGATTCTGCATCAACGCAGAGACGCAACATCGAGAGCTTGCTGCCTACACAGAACAACAGGCTCACAAAATACTTTCCAAAAATGTTACTCATCTGGATGAGGGAGCCAACTTGAAGCCTCAGAGTATAAAAAATAAAACGCTTATCCATAACCACAACCCTCCAACAGCTAAGTGACCAAAAAAACAAGGGGTCTGAGCGCGGGCACAGCCGTTAGCTGGATTAGCTCGTGCTGTTAGCGGTGCTACGATTAAGCTGTTAAGTTTTCAACTTTTAAGAACGTGGCCGAGTTCACAGCTTCACTTGCGTTAAGCTGCTGCTACCACATTATTGTCAGCATACACACACACACACACACACATTGAATTTCTCCTTTATTGCAACTCGCAACTTCAATTTAGCAGCCAACGTTACTTTAGGCTACATCCAAAGTCCTATTTAAATACCCACCCTGAGACAACAGGATGCTCCTCTTCTTCGGTGGTTTTACTGATGTAAAGCCACACTGCCCCTGCTGTGTCGGCGTACATCACATCATGCCATTCACTGGTGCACTGTAAGTGAGTGAATGGGATGTGCAGCTCCATGAGTAGAAAATCGCTATGTGACAGACAATGTGTAACTTTTAAAAGCACTGTCTAAATAAAAAGGAAGTTCAGATTTATCTGACTGCTCGTATTAACTGATGAAAATGTAGTCGTGCAATGTGCAGTAAAGAAAATTAAGGATGCAACACACTGCAGATGCATCAAGAATCATTTTACATTGACAGGTGAATCACACTTGAACTGTGAGGCCAGTGAATATTCACACGTCTGCCAGCAAAGATGCTTTCCAGGGACAAGTTGAATCACAGTTTATCACTTTTTGAGAACTGAACGATCTTCAGTGTTGATGAATGTCATATCAAAAAAAGTCTTGTAGCATAACAGGAGGGAGGAGGAGCTTCAGAGCAAGCACCTCCCCTCGCTCCTGTTCTCCGTGGTGTTCAAAATCACTCTGTTAAACTCCGAGATCTGAGAAGCTGAAGTGATATCGTTTCACACCGAGCTCAGCAAGCAACTGAAGCGATCAAAGGGAGAATTTTCTTTTTTAACACTACACACATCAGACAAGCCAAACTGCTGTGTGAACTGCTGTTGACTGAAAAGCAGCAGACGGAGGCTGACACCTCCTCCATTCAATTCTGCCACATTCAGGGGAGATTACCTCTCTCACAGTCAGAGCAAATGGGGAAGGAAGGAAGAGTATATTCATGCCGACTGTGGACTTAATCTAATTTATCTGTAAGTCTGATTCAACAAGGTGCCTTAAAAAAAAGCCCACACCTCTTCAGATGAGAGCTCTCAGAAGATGAAGGCAGAAGGACGAGGGACAGAAGATGAAGATGAGGTCACCTTGAAGAGTTTTTATTTTTTTCATGGCAGGGAATAAAAGGACTTCCCTGGATCTATTCACCAGCCATTTAGAAGTATTCAAATAATAATAAAATGTCATGAGAAATAGAGGGATGAAGAGGAACAGGTAAAAGATGGAGTGATAAATATGTGAGGAGAATTGGTTACACCGCAGAGAATTTCTTCCTGATCAAAGAATGTGTTCACACACACTGACATCACATTAGTTTCTGGGTTAGTCATTTTTTCTTCTGCAGAAAAACTGCCTGTAGATGAGCCGACATCATGAAGCATTTTGCATGGTACATTACTACTAAGCACAATCCTCCCAAGTGTGGCACTACAGCAACTGTGTCAAATCCAAAGTTTGTTTTAAAAATCTGTTGTGACATGCTGTAACTCTGCAACTTTTACCGAAATGTCGGACCAAGTGAGAAAGAATGCACGGAGGAAAGGCTTCTCACGCTCGACTACCTTTACATTCACTTCCATTATGTTTGGCATCGAGTGCCCAAGCCCCGCCCCTTCCTGGGACCCCATGGGACCTTAGTACTGAAAAATATATGAACAGCAGTCGGTGGGGAAAGGAAAATTATTTTTTGATCCTGTTTGACTTGTGCCCTGAATTACACACACGATGTTTGTCAATTTAAATGATAATTTGTCATGTGACGAATTATCACTTGTGTCAAACGGTCGATGTATGAGTTTGTGACAATACGTAATTATAAAGACGACAACATCAGCCACGTAACTGACATCATAACATTTTCCCTCCTCTGACAAGAGAACTGACTCACCCCCTCCTCGAGTAGCTGCAGCTCTCAGCATGAGCTGATTTATAACAGTTTTACGTCTTTTAATACTTTTCCCCTCGTCCTGTAAAAACGCTGTGAAATCTGCTGAGCTGACGGCCATGTTTGCGTTGATGACGTATATTGTCCGAGACAAGACATGTAGTTCACTGAACGATCTCACAAAAAATGTTGTTTTACATTACTGCTTGACGACAAAATTTGACTTTCTTTACATGAAAAATCGTCTTTTAAATTGCCAACCATCATATGTGTAATTCAGGGCACAAATTTCCCCCATCTCCATTGACTACCGTTTATATTTTTTCCAAATTAAGGTCAAATGGCCCAGAAGTGGCCAAGTATTACTTTGCCATTTTTCTATTTCTGAGACCTGAGGTCAGAGGAAAAGCAACAATCACCGGCTGTGACTGCAACAAAAGTCAGTATTTGCTCTGCAGTGATGAGCTGCTGTAAAGTAAAGCTCATTGACATGCAGTCTGTGGCCAACAAGGTAAAGCTGTGACTCTAGCTGCGACTTCGGCATTACTATTGCTGCAACTATAACTAAGGTCTCACGGCTGGAACACACATCCTGAATCTCAGAGCATCTCTGAAAATGTTGCAGTAAATTTCTCCAAAAAACAAACAAACAAACAAAACTATATTGAAGCAGGTGCTACTCTGGTCCCGGCATGTTAAGGTAGGCCACAGTTAAAAGAAACGTCAGTGGTTGTGTCAAGTCACCCAAATCAGCATATATATAGGTGTAGTTCTCCTTACCGTGCCCTTGACCGCTGCACCATTTAACAGCTGGAGCTGGTCACCCGGCGCCGTAAGCTGGCTGCCTACGTCCACGGTTACGATGGGTCAAATACAGGGGACGAATCTCACTATGTGTGATCACATTTTTGACAGTAAGGACTAGTTCTTCTTCTTCTTCTTCTTCAAACTGTAAAAGCAAGCTGGGAAGAGGGACTACATTGTACATCCTCTTTCAAATCAAAAGCACACCTATTGTTCGTAATATCCTCGTCATGTTGCTCATTAGTTATGGTTTCATTGAAAAAAAAAAACAGGAACTTAGAAATCTTCACAAATGTGAGAGAAAATTTCCAAACATGTTACTTTGACAAACTGACCACATATTGGGAGTATACATGGTTATTTTCTCACCTGAAAAGTTTTAAAAATTTAATAAAGTTGTATATTTACAGTCCTGGAGGTTCAACAGCTTTAGCCACGTTCAGATGAGAGCAGCGACTCTAGAAACGAAAAGGAACGCGTTTCCCAGATGAGATCAATCCTAAGGACTAAAGAGCCCACTTAAGAACTGCTCAGCTAAGAAGGAGCGCTAAGAAAAGGGTGTTTCTCAGACAAGTTTTAATGCCTTTCCTAAGAGAGACTTAAGATCCTGCCAAAGAAGTTCTTAAGAGGAGCTGTCCACCACCGCGCTGCTGAAACCAAACCAATCGATGCCAGGTGAATCGATTGTTCCACGTTATTACAGGCTCTCAAATGAAGTTTTGATGTAACAAGCGGCGTCATAAGCAGCCCCATCAATAAACTAATGCTGATCATGAATATGGAGGTAGATAAGTCGCCCAACCCCGATTATAATACTATCTGCTGGCTGAATCCACACATCTCCCATTCCCCTGCGCTGTTCTGTCTGTTTTATGTAGGATATGTCCCATCAATTTGCCCTGTGTATGTTATAAGCTAAACAAATAGCCTTGCTCACATTGCCCGTCATAAGTATGAAACACTAGTTATATCACCCACCACATAATCAGCGCATAAGTCACACACAGCCCGATGTGGTTCCCACACAAAGGTGCAATTACGCTTGCAGCAAAATGTCAAATCATGCCCAATAATCCAGATAAAATGCAGGAAAATAAGAAAATGACAACATAAAAAGAAATCATAGGCCTACACACAATGCTGTGATCCCAATTAACATAATGTGGAAATAAGATAGGACAGCAGGGGCCTGTATCACGAAGCGAGCTCAACGTTTCCCGGGTCACTCAGACCGGTCCAGCTTGACTGACCCTGACAGTGGCAATCGGGATAATCAGTATCATGAGGTTCGTTATCAATTCAGTATCTCCACCCAGGTTTGCCTTATCAAGAGCCGTGAACGCGCACGTATAAGGGGCGGGATCCGAGGCAGCAGACCAATCGCCATCTTGAGCAACAAGCAAACGGAGAAGCGCACTGCAGAGAGAGCGCCACACTTCTCATGCGAGGAGCAGAGACTGATTTTCACAAAATACGAGGAGGAGAAAAGCATCATTTTAGAGAAGTCCAACACCGTGGCTGCTGCCAGAAGACAAAGTGCATGGCAACGCATAGCAGACTGTGTAAATGTGTAAGTTACTCATCAATGGCTTAAGTAGCCCACATCTGACACTGATCACACTTGTGAATCCAATGAAATCAATGTGCTGCACAGATGAATGACAATTATAGTCTCATTCCCCCGGATACAAACCCTCAGGGCTCCAAAGTACCTGGAGCAGGTAAAGAACAAACATAAAAACATCACTGCGTCTGGTGAGTTGGCCTTTTTAATGTCATAATGTTAAATAGGCTGTAGCCTTTTTACCAGACGCAATGGTGCCACAGTTAAATCATATCAATATACTAAGTTGATAGCCTGAATAAAATGATCCTGATATTGAGCTGTGTTAGAAATCAGCAGGAGCAAAAATATACTCTCCCTCTTAAAAAAAAAAACTCTGAATGCCCTCAAACACCATGAATGAAGGGTCAAAATGACCCTTTTCACATTTGCATCAGCAAGCTGTCAGTTAGGCCCATTATCTTGAACAGGGATGATCCTGAAAGACTCTTTCATGCCGTAGCGCTCTCCTAACAGTTCATGCTCCTGTGTCAGCGGGGTTCTCGAGGAATGGGCGGGCCGTTTGTTCCTGAACAGCTGATTGGCCAGTGGGTGGTGCTTTTCATAGGATTCGATTCAACCCTCAAACTTACCCTCCTACGGAGCAGGGCAGCCGCTCAGTGTATGTTACCATGGTGATGTACCTCGATAAGAAGTGAACCAGCTTTGTGAGACCGAAAACTCAGGGTTGAACCTGAAGTTACCGCGCTAAGCCAAAATCCTGCCTCGTGAAACAGACCCCGGGAGACGAAGCCATGCAAACCAAATACCAACAGCTCACTGCTCCACGGGACAACGCGAGACCCTGTGACACGAGAGGTATAACAAATACCATGAATAGGCCACAAAATATACATTCAAGTTGGCACAACAAACCAAATGAAGAGTTCATTTGCAAAAACGGATATCTCCGTTTGTATTTTATAAACTTTATGAATTTTTATCATAAGCTATATTAATTAATTTGTTGCTTTTTTTGTGTATAGGCTACATGTGTTTATTTAGCCTGGCAAAGTTTTTACTGTATTGGGCAGCCGGTCTGACAGACAGAGGAGGCTGAAGTACGAAGTGCTGATGTGCAAATGCATAAACATAAACGGTTTGGCTTTGTGCACAGCAACGCTGTTGGATTGCAGTGAGAATATGCTGTATAGCGCCCGTGGCATTTCACTCATGTGTGATTTGGCAACGCCTTGATATAGACTAGTGGTGTAATTGAGCCGAGATCAGTTTCATCTGTTAGCTGCCAGATATCTGTTAAATGTCTCTGGTTTGGAGGGTGGCTGTGTTTTTGATGTGCCCTGAAGCATTTTTTGGGTGCCTGCATTTCATGGGGGTAAACTATCTCATATGTGCATACAGATGAGGGACGGGAGCAGAATAATCATGATTAATTGTAGTCACTATGATACACTTTATTAAACTTTATATTTATTTATTTATTTCATACATGGACTATAGCAAACACTGCAAAAACAGTCCTACTTGAAATAAGCCAAATATTCTTAAATATAGCAAAATTGTCTAATATTGAGCAAAAAAATCTGCCAATGGGGTAAGCAAAATTTCCTTGGCTAGAATTCTTAAAACTAGCATAAAAGTCTAAAAAATTAGATAACTTGTCTAAGGAAAAACATGCTTGACAAGATTATTTTTCTTTTTAGACAAAAAATAAGACGAATTTTCTAAGAACAAGGCTTTTTTTACTTTCTTAAAATTCAGTTTTTGCAGTGAAGTGCTTCACGTACAAAGCATACATCAAGAGGTGAAGTGGGGGACACTACATCAAATAGCGAAAAACAATTACAGAGCAGCATAAAAGAATTCAATTCTGATACGAGGGAAATAAGATAAAACAATTAAAACACATGAAACTGTATTACATGGAGGAGAGATTTTCAAGTTTTCCCTGATTTTAAACACTAAAGAGGGGAGGGGTGCATAAAAGAAAATAAAAACGAGGAAAACACAATGAGGGCGAATGACGCGCGCTGTTTTAATATCTCCTTGCTTAGTGTAGTATTGATTTGCCTGACGCTGCTGGATGTGTGAGCGTTTGGTCGCTAAGAAGACTGTTAAGAGTGGGTCGGCCCAATCTTACATCTCCTTCTTAGTGAAAGGTCATCTTAGGCTAAGTGTGACTCTGGGAAACACGTTTTTCTTTCACAGAAGGCTTAAGTGCGTTCTAAAGAAGCACTTAGTGCAAAGATCTTCTTAACTGGATCTGGGAAACGTGGCCAAGGTCTTTACTTTGCATCTTTGAAAAATCTGCGTTTACACAAACAACCTAAAGTGCTGTAGTGTGCATGCCAGGCCAGCGGTCGATGGTGTTAGTTTGTAATGACATACGGCTGGAGCTGCTGAAGTTTTTTTATCTTCCTGTTGCTGCTAAGCCCTCAGCAGACACAAATTAAAGAAATTCATCCGCAGTTCGACTTCTAAAATTATTCTACAAACACTTTAATTTGCCTCAACAGACTGTCGTCATATTCGAGCTGCTTTCGGTGCGCTGTGGAGTGTTTAATCAGAGTTTGGTAGTGACTAGAGTAGAATGCATTGACTTGTGCTAGCATTAGCATTAGCGTACTCACCGATGTCACAGGCTTTGCGGTTTGCCCGTTTACGCAGCCGAAAAGAAAGCTGTGGTTTCAAAAGATTACACTGCTGAACTTGGTTTCAAACGTTTGCTGTTGTCATGTAAAAGAGAGGCAGAACTGCAAAAGAGTGTTTCCTTTGATGCAAAAACTTGCACCGTGTAAACTGCCTCTGCAGCCACTGCTAACACTAGTGAGGCACTGAGATATTTAAAGGCCAAAAAATAAATGAAGCACATGATTGACATTCCTTTGTTTTCCGATTTCTCTTTTGCTCCATTCTGAAATATCCAGATTGAGCCCAACTACAGTACTAGTTGAGCTCGACATAAAGAAACTTCTTCTTTTTCTTCTCACTGATGAAAGCATACAAGGATAAACTTTTAGCAAACAGCATGTTCAGCATGCTTGCCATGCTTCGATACAGACCAGGGATAAATCTGAAAAAAAAAAAAAAAAAGTCTCTTACACAGTTCAGCAGTGTTGGTATGTGCTGCTGCTTAATAATAAATTATCTGTCAATGACAGTTTTCCTGTAAATTTGTAGAGGGCAGAGAATAAAGACAACCAGCTGCAGAAAACAGTCAGTTTGGTAGAAGAGTAAATGGTGACTGGTGCCACTGCAACAACATGG
Source organism: Naso vlamingii (assembly GCA_029822935.1). Classification (NCBI taxonomy): domain Eukaryota; kingdom Metazoa; phylum Chordata; class Actinopteri; order Acanthuriformes; family Acanthuridae; genus Naso; species Naso vlamingii. Next base: position 4,033 of record JAPQLA010024641.1, on the reverse strand, counting down.
AGCACTGCACCCACTGAACAGGGGCCTCGGTTATAAGAATATAATATGATATAATACACACATACACACACACACACACACACACACACATACACACACACCTCTCTCACTGTGCCTTTCTCTCTTTCATGCTCCCCAGAGCCCTTATTAGCAGCTACTGTGTTATATTCCTACACACACACACACACACACACACACTAATATTCATGCAAACAGTGTTTTGCTAAGGAAAAAAGGATAAAAAAAAAGGATTGCATGAAATTATAATATTTAGGTCATAATTGTTCATTCAGTTCATGTACCAGTTTCTATGAACGTCACCACTGAATTTTGAGATCATCCTGTCCTAGTTTTTTGTTTTCCTCCTTATTCCTGTGACTATCCCTTAAAGATCTGCCAGTGGACAGCAGTTTACATCATCTTACATCACACCCCTAAAAAAATCAAAAATCAAAACAAAACATGTAATGAAACGATTCTCCTGAGGTGCTCTGGCTTTTGATTTGTAGCATCTCTTTGATTTAGATATACAACAAACAACAACAAACAACAATGAACAGAAATCGTAGACAGAAAATACTTTCTGTAACATCAGGTGTTATTTTTCTTCCCACCTATTACTGAAGGCAGCCAGCATGCTATTTTTAAAAACATGTTACTTTCACTGCTGGGAACAGAAGCTCTGAAGGTTTCAGGTCCACTTAAGCTACAAGAACAAAAATTCAGCTGTTTTTTTTTTTCTTTATAACTGGAACCTAGCCTGGCTCCGCCCTCCTTCCCCACAGCTCAGTTCTTCGCTGAGAGTCAGTCTGGTAACAAGGTCGGTCTTTAGAATTGCAGAGATACATTTTTGACTGGAGCAATCAGTGACTAGTGGGAGTGGTTCAGTTCGATGACGTAGAGGTCAAACGCTTGTTCACAGTGGTTCAATCATGGCGAAGGCCTATGGCTCTGGTTTACCAAGCTACCAAAAACCCTCGTTAGTGAAAACTACAGAAAATTAAATACGAGCAATGTTCAGACCAGACAGACAGCAGCCTTGGGGACATGAAATGTACTGTTTGTTTGTAATTACTTCATGTAGGGAAGAATAGGAGCCTGAGTAAAAGTCTTTCTACCGATCTGTGCGATGTGGACATGACACTCACGCAGCCTCGGTTACAACACAACACGTTCAAAAAACACTAAAGCTGCCGAAAAACAGCCAATATCACAACACGATATAACAACATCTATGTGGTTATTTTACAACGTTAGCTGTGAATCGACTGTCTGTAGCCTGCAGACTACTGATGTCTGAGCCGTTGTCTCTGGGGAGCGAGAGGGCGGGGCTTCTGCTGTTAGCGGTTAACTGCGGCCTGTAGCTGCATCTTCCCGTTGATAATGTGATTTTATTTCAAACAGAAATCGTTTAACTGTCTCTTTCTGTGATGCATGGCGGATCAGAAACTCAACCACAACACAACATAACAGCATTTATGTGATTATTGAACAGATCTGACGTTAGCCTTTGTCTGTTTCACAGATTAGCCACGCCCACAGCACACGTCATACAGTCAGTGTCAGTGCTGATTGGTTTAAGGCTGCTCCAGTAGTTTTACACTTAACCTGATACCACACCTACTAGGATTCAAACACTGTAAAGAATCCCCAGTGGAGCGTGGCCAGACACTTTTCACGAAGTGAATGATGGGTCTGGTTTACCAGGCTAACTGGAACCAGCATGGATGTTGCAAGGCGGTGTGTGAAGTGTGCCACAGCTCAGGGCCTGGCGCCTGGCCTGCACTACTGCAGAGTTTTTATAAAGTATGTATGTATTTTTTAATTCTTGATTAATTCTTCACTAACAATACTTATTTCTACATGTCAATAAATAATCACGTTCATGTAAAAAAAAAAAGCCAACAATTTTTTTAATTTGCAATGTTGCATTTTTACGTAGTACGTGCGTCATCTCACTGGTCGCTCACTGCGAGCCAGAGGTGAAGAGCTGCTGCATGCGAGCGCGACCGATATCGTCAACGGAGCCTGTTGCTGAGAAAAGGATAAAGTTTTAAAAGGAAGGAAGAATTTCACAACTCACTGCGAGGGTAGAGGGTAATATTTTCATCCACAGTGTCGTTCGGTCTTTTAAAAAATGCATAAAATCTGTCAGTTTTTTGTGAGGTCATTTCAGTATAACGCAATATTTTTATGAATATGACTGCAAGCAGCAGTGAGGGGTCCAGGCAGTCACAAAGATCAGTGTGTTATGGGTGCTGCCACAGACTTTCAGAGTAAGAGCACCATTTGAAACATTGTTTAAAATTTAGCCTCGTATGTGTGTATGATTGCAACAATTGTGTGTGGCAATAAAAGAGTAATGTTAGGTCCTTGATTTTGATTACACCAAAAACTACAAACTGCTTCTTTGAGCATTTTTCATGAAAGTGTATTGTGCAGAAAATGTAATAAGTGGAGCTTACAGGTCCTGGTGAAAACCTCTTTTGGAATTACGAGATGTACATATGTACAAAATTTCATGACTCGAGGTCAAACACAGCATGAGATACGCCTGCTCAAATCTGCATTTTCAACTATTTGCTACAGCGCCCCCCTTTGGTCGATTCATCTAAGATTCTCACCATGACCTTGTGGCATGACCCTCTACCATTCTGCCAAATTTCATCTATAATGGCAACTTTTTTCTGAAAAGCCACACCCTCTGCAATTTTTTTTAGTTTGTAATGGCTCTTTTTTTTTTAACTTGGCTTTTTTGTTTTGTAATATGTTCAATATTATTAGACAATAAATTACACTTTGGCAAACTGGCACTGTAAAAGTAAGCCCTATTAGCTATTAGCAGTTTCTGTTTAGAGTCCACACATGAACGTACAAAAAATAAGAAAGAAGGCATTTTATTTCACAAAGTCAACTGCACGGTTTTGAGCTGTGAAATTTGCTTCTGCTACACTGAAAACAAAAAAAGACCTGAGTCAGTGAAGAAACAGCCTGGCTTGAAACCAAGTCAGTGAGCATTAGCTGTCTCATAGACTGTGTGACATCATTTCAAAGGTCCTCTGTAAGAATCCATTCCTTGGTGGAACAGATGGAGGAAAACAAAACTGAATGGGTGCTACGTTAACCTCTGTGTGAACTGGATCTTGACGTCTGGGGGAAATTTTGGACGGTGAGGCTGGATGGGTTGGGAGCTACTGCAACATGAAGTGTGCACGTTTCTGTCCCATTTCATTTCTAACATACAGATCAACACTGTTCTGCCTCCTTTAGTTCCAGAATGAGAGAATTTTGTTCCAACAATCTGAAATCTCTCTTGAGTTAAGTTTTGCTGTTATTCAACTTCTCCTCGTTTAAAATAAGGAGGGTTTGTGAGAGTTCTTGAGTAGCTTTACAAAAACAGCGTGTAGGAGTGCACGGTTTGAGAAGAAAAATAAAGGAGTCTGGCTTTGTGCCACAAAGCCCAACATGTGCAGAGATTGCTGCTCCTTTTGAATGATCAGCCTTTTTAGAGCCTCCTGTTTCCCTGAAATGGTACAAACAGGAAAACAGGTGCTCAGTCTCTCTGTCAGAGTGAGTGTGAGTGCGACTGTGTGTTGAGAGGACCGAACCCTCAGGCCATGCCAGCACTGTTCTCCTGGTGCCTCACTTTCTCTTCCAGACCAGTTTTGGCCAGTCGCCTGTGCTGCAACCCAGGAGAAGGCTACACACACACACACACACACACACACACACACACACCGGAACACAATAAAACTGCTAAGAAAAGCACAAACAATAGAGGAACAGCTCCTTGCAACAAACACAGCAATTACAATGTTGGGCAGTGAGCCAAGGCTGCACGAGTCACAGTGTGGAGGTTTAAAGTGAGGTCAAGCCACTCTGCACCAATCAGAGCGACACAAACAGGCAACACGAATCCTCCAAACAAAGAAAATGCAGCTTCGCTTGTCGGACACAGATTCAACAGAGTCGCTTTCTCAGTGCTGGTACATGGACTGTTCCAAAGCTTTTGAATGATAAATACAGGAAGTCA
>JAPQLA010024542.1:0-12681 GCA_029822935.1 Naso vlamingii | reverse complement strand
AGCAAATAGCAAAAAGAAAAAAGTTTGTGTATTCCCTTTAGGGCTCCCATGACTAGCCTCAGCTTGAATGCAAACTATGTTTTACCAGTTTGTGTACATTAGAGGCTGTCAGGACAATAGAGGGTAAATGCAAAAACAAACATGAAAATAAATATGCAAGCTTTCTATTAAATATGCATTCCGCTTGTATTATTATGAGTTTGTTTTTTCTCTGAGTAACTCAGTGGTCATGTCTGCTGGTATAGACCACCACAGTTTCTTCTCTGTGTTCAGTGACTCAGTGCTAACCATAATTACACGGACAGCGGGGCATCATTCAGCAGTGACGGCGGCGCACCTGTTTCAGATGAAGCCTCAGTCACTTTATTGCCTGCTCACGCCCATACAGTGAGCAGCGTTGTCAAAGATCCAGTGCGGTGAAAACGAGCACACTGGGAGCAGCAGTGGAAGGTTGTCATTCCTCAAGACAAGTCTTGTTCTCTCCGCTGACAGCTGATTCGGTGAAACGGCCCGTCTGAGCTCCGGCGGACAGACTGACGGAGGTGAGTTGACGTGCGGACACGAGTTTCTGTTGTAACTGTAACGATACCTCACTGAAAGGTGCAGCGGTGTGCATGCGGTGGGCAGCCTGTGGACGACACATTTGTCGTGGTACCTTGTACGTGCCACACTTTCCTCTTTCTTTCATTTGGAAATCTGTCACCCAGTTTCACGCGCAAACCACATGAGAGAGTCTGCTCAGCGGTGGAAATGTTTGCGTCAAATGTAACGTTACTTGAACTAGTTTAAGTTACCTTTTTCGTAGCGTGTTCCGCTTTGATAACAAATAAGGAGTAGATAGCTGTCGACAGCAGGCAGTACGTTAACGTTACTCGACAGTCGTTGGTTCATGTCTCCAAACCCTCTTTCAGAAGTTAAAAAGTTACTAATTACAGGTCTAGTGACAGTTTTGTTGGTTTTATTACACACATACAAACACACATACACAGTATATGTCCATAGTAAGGCTCTTTATTTGTAGTTAAGCTTCTTTATTCGCTGACGCACCTGTCCTGTCAATCAGGTGTATTCAAGCAGCCGCTGTAAACACTTATGATTTTAAAACGGGAGGTAGGCTCGAGGATTTGCGGCTAATTATAGTTGAAGGGGTCTGATCTCTGAACGGTGGCAGCGGTGGAGGCTCACTTATAAGCTGCTTGTTGAAAACAAAGGCAGTGAACGTGGAGAATGTTAGTGAGCTGGTGGTGCTTGGAGAAAGAGAGGACTGCAGCCTGTAACAGCTTAATGACTCTGAGACTGACCCTCCATTCACTGTTACTATGTTTACACAGTAAGCCTACTTCCCCCATCCCATTCACTGTAAACGCCCAACCTTTATCTGTCAGACTATTTTGGCAGCAGAGCAATGATCTCTGACAGAGAGAGATAGAAAAAAAATGCTACAGTGTATAGTTACAATGGAAAGGGACCAACTGGGTAAAGCTGCAATGATTCATTTATAAATCAGTTGAGAGAAAATTAACCGCCAACTATTCTGATAATCTATTAGTGTTTCAGTCATTTCTCAAATCAAAAAGTAATAAGAATTAAATGTCACCACCACACAATCTCTTAAATGTGACGATTTGCTCCTTTTTTTTGTATCATTTATGATAACAGGCCTAAAAAAGGACTCATTGTGTTTTGGGTTGTTGTTTGAACAACAGAGGAAGGAACTGTATTAATCTTCTTGGGGAAATTGATCCTCTGCATTTGACTCATCCTATTCATAGTTAACCTTAACTACACAAACTAGGAGCAGGTCCCGCTCTGCATAAACGAGGCAAATGAAAGCTAGCAGCATACAGTGTTAACAGAAACACACATGACCCTGTTGCAGTTGCTCAGGTAATTGCTAAGCCAACAAACAAACTGCAGCTGGCACTACTGTATGTTATTTCTGACAATGATACAACAAATAACAAACATTCAACTCGATCTACATTCACTGCTTTACTTTACATTATGATAATACTTCAGTGCGGCGCTTACATTTGGCTTGAAAAGCTGGGCTTGAAAGAGATCACATGCCAAAAGTTTGGTCCTTTGTGATAACGCTTACACTTAAGCTTACATCCGCTTAAGTAAACATTAAGGGTAACACCAACCTTCACAATAAAAGCCCACAACTGGGTCAACTGGAAGGAGAAAATACAAAACATTACTAAACCCTCAAATTAAACATGACACCAAAATCTGATACCATTACCCAACACTCAGTTTTTTTAGGGGCCATTTACACCTAGAACCAGATGTCATGAAAACCAGCAGCTGATAATAAGTGTCAGCATAACAAAACAACATTTTCCCCTTTCAGAGAACAAACTCATTCAAGTTTCTGTTAACAGTGACAAACAGAAAAACATCCACGTTTGAGGTCTGTAACGCAAAGCAGTGCGTGTAGTCAGTCGGTGGTTTAGTCTGAGCTCAGTCAGACATGCTGATCACTGCACAATGAATGCTGGTTATGCTGCATTCCATTTAAACCAGTTAGTCGGAATTTCCAAGTTGCAATGACAAAGGTGACTAAAGAATCACCATTCATCCCACTCTTTGAAAACTTGTTGTCCAACTTGTTGTACTGGAACACAGTTCATTCAGGTGTGCCATGGCATTATTTTACTTTCCAGATTTCGGCTTTACTCTCCTGTCCAAGCCCCCTTCCCTCCCTGGAGCTTTTGATGTTGTCATTTTTGTCTTGGACACACTGACGCCCGCCCTAGAAACACATTTGTCTGTGAGAGAGTGAGCAACCAACTTTCAAGGATTGGTCAGACAGTCATTACTCTGTCCTCATTGGTTGTTACCCTGTCAAAATTAATCTGGTCATTAATTGGGGTGCTTTGGGTGGGTGCTTTGCTGAGTATGAAAAGAATTGCTACTAGAGAAGCTAAGAGACTGGACAAGGTCTACACCAACATCAAGCTAGGCTACAGGGCTAGGCCACTACCACACCTGGGCCAGTCTGACCGCATGTCCCTGCTTTTAATCCCTGCATATGCCCCCCTCAGGAAAACTGCTCTTACCACCACAAAGACTGTCAAAACTTGGCCTGATGGTGCCTCTCAGCAGCTGTTCATGGACAGTGTCCTGTGTTACATTAAGAACTGCATAGACACTGCCACAGCGGACAAACGCATCTGGGTCTACCCCAACCAGAAGCCCTTGATGACCCAGGAGGTCCAGCGGCTGCTGAAGGAGAGAAATAACGCCTTCAGGTCTGGCGACAGGGCTCTCTACAGCAAGGCCCAAGCTAACCTGAAGAGAGGCATCAGAGCAGCCAAGTCAGGCTACAGGAGGAGGATCGAGGACCACCTGGACAGTAACAACAGCAGGCAGGTGTGGCAGGGAGTCCAGCATCTCACCAACTACAGGACCAACCTCGGAGCTGCTGAAGGTGACGCCTCGTTGGCAGAGGGGCTGAACCTCTTCTTTGCCCGCTTCGAGATGGAGCCACCAGAGGCAGCCACAGCACACCCCATGGCCCACAGCAGGTTCACCCTCACAGTAGAGGAGTGTGAGGTGAGGCGCACGCTGCGGGCTGTCAACCCGAGGAAGGCTGCCAGACCTGACGACGTCCCTGGACATGTGCTGAAAGACTGCACGGACCAGCTGGCTGGAGTCTTCACCAGGATTTACAACCAGTCCCTCTCCCAGTCCACTGTCCCACCCTGTCTGAAGTCCTCCATCATCATCCCCCTGCCCAAGAAACACCACATTTCCAACCTCAACAACTATCAGCCAGTCGTGGTGATGAAATGTTTTGAAATACTGGTCCGGGGTCACATCACATCACTCCTACCTCAAAGTTTTGACCCCCACCTGTTTGCTTATAGAGCGAACAGATCTACTGAGGACGCCATAGCCACAGCCCTCCATGCTGCATTGTCCCACCTGGAGCAGCAAGGGAGCTACGTGTGGATGCTCTTCGTAGACTACAGGTCTGAATTCAACACCATCCTCCCCCACAAACTGGTGGACAAACTGGGGGACCTGGGACTTCCGCGCTCTACCTGCAGGGGGATAAACAGCTTCCTGTCTGGTCGCAACTAGAGGGTTAGAGTGGGCCATCACACATCCACGGCCCTCAGCCTCAGCACCAGCTCCCAACAGGGCTGTGTGCTGAGCCCCCTGCTCTACACCCTCTACACTTACAACTGCACCCCCATCCACCACAGCAACACCATCGTCAAGTTCGCGGATGACACCACAGTGGTGGGGCTCATCTCTGGAGGGGATGAGTCCGCCTACAGGGACGAGGTGGAGCAGCTGACAGCGTGGAGGGGGTAAAAAACCTGCTCCTCAACACCTCAAAGACCAAGGAGCTCATCATAGACTACAGGAAGAAGAAAATGGACATTCCACCACTAATCATCGGCGGGGACTGGGTGGAGAGGGTGGCGGACTTCAACTTCCTGGAAATCCACATTGAGGAGAACATGACCTGGAGTGTGAACACCTCTGAGCTGCTGAAAAGGGCCCAGCAGAGACTGCACTTTCTGAGGGTGCTTAGGAAGAACAACATCACCCAGAGACTGCTGGTGTCCTTTTATCGGTGCTCCACAGAGAGTGTACTAACATACTCTATATGTGTGTGGTACACCAGCTGCACAGTGGCTCAGAGGAAAGCGCTCCAGAGGGTCATTAGCATGGCCCAGAAGATCATCGGCTGTCCTCTCCTCACACTGGAAGAACTACACAGTTCTCGTTGTCTCAGAAAAGCCCATAACATTACAAAGGACACTTCTCACCCTGGACACTCACTGTTTGGACTGTTGCCATCAGGCAGACGGTACAGATCAATCAAGACAAACAGATTTAAGACCAGTTTCTACCCAACAGCAATAACCACACTCGATGCAGCTAAAGCATAACCTGAGGTGCAGTACATGTTTTTAGTGCAATATGGGATTGTGCAAATGACAGAGAATGTATGGTTGTGTGTGTTTGTTCTTGTTTTTTACTGTATGAATGTTGCACTGACTGGCTGGCATTTTAATTTCATTGTACATGTTACAATGACAATAAAGATCTATCCTCTGTTCTTAAGTCTGGCTAAGCGAGACAACCAAAAGCCAAAAGTGTCTCCACCAGCTGTTAAATAATCACATAGATGTTGGTATATTGTGTTGTGATTGAGACTCTTTTCACCATGCATCGTGGAAAGAGACAAATAAATGTTTTTCCATTTGAAATCACATCACATCATCACTGTGAGAAGATGCGGCACAGCAGGACCTACAGCGGTAGTGTTATAGTCAGTACCACACTAACCGAGACCAAGACTTGACCGAGACCATAAAAAAAAGTCCTCTGAATTCAAATTAATTTGCGATATAAGCTTAATGTTTTCCCAGCTGTCTCAGTAAGCACTGCCGTGCAGAGCCTGCGCTCTGCCGAGTGTTTTCTCTTGTGTGATGTTTCGCATCTGAATTCTCTGTGATTACAACAAATGACTTTTATTACTGGCTTCATTTGAAGAGGGAAATTTTATGTCCAATCACAGTCATTATATTAACAAATAAATCTGTTGTGGTCTTGACTGGTCTGATTAAAAACCCCAAGCTATGTCTCAGACTGAGACAAGACTGAGTCAAAATGTGTTTGATTCTGAGAAGAGACCGAAACTATAAAAAAATGGTTTTGGACCAAGACTGATGTCAAGTACTACAACACTATACAGCAGTGCTTCCTGCCACTGTCACTGTAAATCTGCTACCACTGACTTCCCAAACCCACATCAACCACATTTGCCCATCTTACCCAGATACGGTCCAGCCTCATACAAAGTTTCCACCTGATCTTGTTTTCATTTTTCCGCTTGTGCCCCTGGTAGTCAGCCAGATGTTTCTGGGGGTCCCTGCCCAGTGGAGAGGACCTTTTTTTTGGTCTTACTCTCTTGTCCATGCTGCCTCTCCTCTCTGGAGCTTCAGATTTTGTCCTTTTAATTTTGGCTGGTGCCCCTGGTAGTCTGCGGTATTTGCTAGAGAGGAGTGAGGCGGCGGGGCCCATACCCGGACTGACAAAATCTTGAATCAAGGGCTGGAAGTGACGTGTGTTTGACTTGATTCCGGTTTTCTTTTCACGTCATGTAGGTTGGCCGTTTTTAGAGCCAGGTGCCACAGTTGCTCTTCACTAACTAAGAACCAGGGCATGATGCATGGCTCTTATCTTATCTGACCGCTGGTTGGTTTATGTGATTTAGATGAGCATTTATTATGTCAACAGAATACATGTTGCTAATGGTGACAGTAAAGCCAAGTCATCAGAGAGACTAAACATAGAAGAGCACAGGTCATATGACAATTGAAGTCTTTTTTATAGCTGGACCAATAAACATTGGACTGATTTAATTCCTGAAATAGGCCTATTTAGTAACACATAAACTAGCTCGAAAGTGTGGTGTGAGGATTCTTAAGATGACGTGTAGTCCTACAGATGTGCTGCCCCGACAGTCTCTGATACCAAAAATGAATGCTTTTGGGTGGTAACTGGTCTTGTGATTTGAGCTAACTTGTATAGGCCTACAGCAGCAACTGATATGATGAGAATTTAACTGAACCATGACCAGAAATCCCAGCCTGTCTGTAAAGCATTTTAATAGCCTGCACCGTTATAGTTAAAGTAATTGGAGACTGCAAACGAACTGATATGTGGGTTTGATAATATTCATCAATCTGAATTAGATTAGGTGTTCGTTTTTTGTGTTTCTGTCTCCTCCTATAGACAGACCTACAGACTAAAGGCTGCGTAATGGCGGGGACACACCCGGGGCGGAATCACCGTGAAGCATCATCTTGCGTCCAAGCAGGCATCTCGCTGTTCACACCAGAAGTGCATTTCTCTGCACCGCTCAACAAGCTCCTCTGCTCATGTGCCCCTTTCTTGTCAAATATCAAGCTCTTTCTCTCTGTGTTTGTGTTTGTGTGTGTCGGTGTGTTGGTCTCTGTTAAGTGACAGACATTTATATACATATATAGACAGGACAACCACAGTATCATTAATCAGGGTGTTTTTGTTTTGACATTTGTTTTATTTTGAAAATTGGCCAGATTCTCTGTGCCTTTTCTCTGTGTGACTTCCTGTCTGGTATGATCTGCTCTGTTCAGCTTGACAAAGACGCCGAAACGAACGCTGCAGAGTGCAAGGTGGCCAGCAGGCGGTATGGACAATCAGATCGGATTACATGGGCACCGAGTGGAAACTGGCTCCGCTCCGTGGCTAGTTGTGGCGCTACCGCATCCATTGTGTTTTTGCTGTAGAACTCGACCTCATCTTTTTGTCTTTTTTCACACTGTTGCTGCCATCTGCTGTCATCTGGCACAAGCCACCAAAATATACGTCTAAGCAACACATTACCTAATTTCAGACTCATATGAGTGTGTATAATGTGTTGCTAATGTCATGAGAATAATACTTAAAGTGAAACTAGACATTTTTTGGACTCAAGTTTGTCATTATGATGTATAACCTGATTAAAAAGGATAACAGTGGTTGAAAAATGACACCATTCGCCGCTAAATTGGTCTCCAATAAGCTCTGTGTTTACCATGACATTTTATTTGCCACTGGGAGAGCATCACTGTTTGGTGATGCTCTCTGTATTCTCTGTCCTGATTGGCCGGTCTATTCTGCTCTTCATAGTGACAGATGACATCAGTACGAGCTGATTAGCTCACCGTGCTCCGACTCGCCTCTGCCAACAACAGGGTGTCTGCAAGCCACACCGTCAGTCGGCTTGAGCTGAGACAGACCAGTTTACTCCGCTGCAACTTTCCCTGCAACTGTTTGGTCTCAGTTCAAACTGGACTTAAGAGAGAGAGAGACAACAAACGAAATAAAGTACGAGCTGGCTCAAATGGCAGCAGTGAAGTTGCTTCCCGACGAGTCTCATGCTGCAGCAAACGTTTGCTTGCTTGCTCATTTGCAGAAGTTATCTACTGCAGCTTTAGGAGAGCCGGATGGTGGTGTACAAATATTTGTAGCTACAGGAGTCAGTTCTTTCAAACTGTATGAAACCTTCTTGGTTTTATTAAATGCAAGGTTTGGTATACAGTAGCCTACCAGTCCCCTCTGTGGAGACATGGGTACAGTTGTCAGTGTTACAGGTACAGTTGTCTCTTTGTAAGAAATGTTTGTTTTTTTCTTTTTAAGTCTTTTATTGTGCTTTGGTGTGTCCTTTATTTAATGTAGCCTAATGTCTCGTCATTCATCTGGACCTTGAGTTTGAAGTTTGAAGAAATAAATGAATTATGAAATAGGCCTAAACATTTAAATATCACATTGACTTGGATGTAATAAGATTGCAGTGATATAAAGTGTTGAAGCCGTCTGAGGAAGAGCATTTCCGCTGTAATGTCACAAATCGTAGTGACTAAATTTCCTTTAAACAAGGCCTCTTTTTCTTCTGAACGTGTCCTTCTTTTTGTTATATTTGCAGTAACATCACCAGCTGTCCTTCTTGCATCTGGCAGCTGCAACTGTGTTGCTCTTAGCTTGAATTTTGTGTTTAACTTCTCCGTGCCTATTTGATATTTCATGTTCTTATTTTGTAAATATGGCTGTCTGCTGCCAGTAGACTTATCCATGTTTAGAACTGGTCACATGCTGCAAACACTGGCCCTGCTGTATGAGCAAGCCCATGTTTATAGTTGGCAAAAGCTGGGTTAATTTACTGAGCTGATAACCTCCATTGTGTGAGCAGATAACTAGATTGTGTTTATTAGGTTAAGTGATGCAGGATAAACAAAAGATAGCCTAGGTATGTTGAACTTGCTTCATCAGGTCCCTGTTCACCTCAGTGAAACATCTGTGTTCCCTGCACTGCATTCATGCACTCATTATCTCTCACTTTTTGCATTAGCTCTGCTGACAATGTAGCTTCTCAGTCTAGTATGATTATATAAAAAATAATTGTTAAACTTAGGCACTTTATACATAACTTGTCAGGTTTTCAAATCTACTATTTCATGTGTATCAATCTTAAGTTGTAACCAGGTTGACTGTAAAACATTACCTGGGTATAAAAGAGGTATTTTGCTTTTCCATCTCTTCTGACCTGTAAATGTTGTTAGGATGTCACATACTTGTGTTAAACGATGCCAAAGTGTCGCATAATGAGGTTTATGCATTTGGAAGTGAGCCCTGCAGGCTGTTTCAGTTGGCTCTGCACGCTGTGTTTTACAGAGTTTTTCCTTAAATGGGCATGCCAGCTTGTTCACACAGCGCTGTGCCTGGCCCCTCCCTTACTCTGTTCAGACATTGCTGTGCTCTGCTCTCTGCTTCATAGTTTACTCTCAGCACTTTGTCCAAGATGGCTCCAATAAAATGCTCTTTGGCTTGCCACTTTGGCAAGCACCAGACAGAAGTAAAGAGCATTCCTGTTTCTTGTGGGTTTATTCCGTGGGGATTTTTTTTTTACTTCCTCGACATGAGCACATGAGCTGGATTAACGGCTAAACTGTTGCTAAAGGACCGCTTGTTGCTTTGTCCTGTTGAATAGTGAAAAGCGCAAGCTGTAAGTAACATATTATCAGTGTCCTAGCTGTGTTTGTTTTGTGTCAGTAAAGGGGTTGTGAGTACAGCCGAGTGCAGAGGCGCACATTAGGGAAAGGGGGAGGAGGACCCGACACAGACCATTTCAAGAGAATGCAGAAAAATACAAAGAAGACAGAGGGCCTGAGTCACAGTTTACTGAAGATCTACAGATTTTACTGTTCGGTCAGTTGTGTTTAGCTGCTTTATAAGAGTCCAAAATCAAAATCAAACACCCGAACATGAGTATAATAGCTCTCCTTAAAGGAAAGGTCATAATAAGAGAGATTTTTGTGCTATGGTTAGTATGCTGATTCAGATCTGATTATAACTGGGAATTAAATTTTGAAATTGTGTTAACTTACTCAGAATATCCAAATTAACAGAGCCAGTGCAGATGAGCTTAAAATCGTATCTTTTGAGATATTGTGTGATTTTGTGCTCTGGATCAGGTCCATGATGGTGTTTCTGCATGTCGTCAAGCCTCTACCTCGTCACCTGCGTGTGTGTCTGTTTTCTACCACTACAAATTCCCCTATCACAGGTGCTCACCTGTGCACCAATTTTACCTTTATCGATAAGATGACAAACTAGCAAAGAGTGACTGCACAGCAGAGGTTTATGTAGTGATGAGACCAGGTGTGAGACAATGGACCTAATTACTGCTGAGCAGAGTAGTGCATCATTCCATAATATTCTCTCTGTGTGGGAGAGTGAGAAGCTTTGAGAGAGAAGAAAAAGATTATAACAAAGCCAGCTGACAAGGGAGAAGCTACTATCATTTTAAATTTAATTGATTACGTGCAAGAATGTTTAAATCAATTGTCAGGTGAAACCTTTCATAAGAAGTGGCATTTCAAAGAGGGAAAGGAACCAAAAGAGAAATGGAATTTCTAAAAATTGACAATGTTGTCATTCCCACTTTTTATGCCCTAACTGCAGTTCATAAATCATAAACATTTTTCCCAACTCTCAACTCAACTCTGCTTTATTTATATATTACTTTACCAACAACGCAGTTGATCCAAAGTGCTTAACAGCACACAGGAAAGTACAAAGAGGAAAAAGAAGGTGACAAACACAACAGGAGGAAGAAAATGAAAGTGAAGATGCAATAATAACAGCAGTAATAAAATATTGTAATAATAATAAAATATCATGGCTGTTACCAAAGCGGCACTGATCAAAAACAACAATGGCACCAATTTATCTGGGCTGATAACAAATTAGAAACTGTTGAAGGCTGTTGATGTTTTGTTTAAAGGTTGTTGATATGTTTTTAGACATATCATGACTCTTGAAGATTTCAGTACTGGGGGAAAAGCAGATGTTGCGGAAGGGATTTCCAGAGTTTTGGAACAGCATTAGAGAAGGCCCAGGCAGTGTTAACCTTACAGTAATACTCAGCACTGATTAGGCTACATACCTGTAGATGTTTCCTCAGGTTTGACAGGAAAACTTTCGACATCAACAGCATTTTAACAGCTGGTAAACACATTTCACATTTCACTGTCTTGTTCGACCCCTTTTCTGATTTCTGAGTAAAATGTTCTCTAAATTTCCAGCCCTGGAACATGTTTTGATCCATAGACATGGCGGCCACTCTCAGACAGGTTGTTCAGCTTTGAGCGTCCTTGTGGATTGATTTAATTGGCAGTCGTGGGGCGCTGCAAATTCACACCAGAGAACCAATCAAAAGCATCAGAATATCATCAAACTCTACTCAACGGCCTTGACTGGAAATGACAAAAGACATTGAGCACATCAAAAACATAAAAAGCAACACAATTAATGTTATTCAACATATAACCTAAGCTTTTTACAGAACATATTCAGATGAAACCCCATTTGTAATCATCAGTATTTTCATGAGTAACTGTAATTTAATTACGCATTCTTTCTCAGTAACTGTAACTGATTGCCGTTTAATTTATTTTGGAATTAAATTACGTAATAACGTGTTTTATGATCCAAATATCTGTGATCAAATGCTATGAATAAAGTCAACGGAAAGAATTCCATCTGAATTTTCAAAATAATAAATGAAGAAGGAAGCCACTGTTTACTGCAAAAAAGTTTAATGCATCATTTACACGCGTTCTAGGCAGGTTAACACAAATATGGCATAATGTAACACATGTAGACCACTATCAGTAGTTAGTAGCAGTATCATAGTGGTCTGCGTGTGTTACATTATGCCATATTTGTGTTTATCTGCCTGTAAAGGGTGCATTTTTAAGACATTAAACTTATTGCAAAGTAAAGAAGATCGTAACTGTGAGTTTTTTTTGTTATGTGATGTACATGACACAACGCAGCAGCTTTTAGGCATGATTCCTCTAGGGTTTTGAATCTGGCACCAGTGTCCAGATCTCTTTGTTTTCATGCAAAACGGAGTATGAAGGGGGCGTGTCGTTGTCTGTGATGTTGCATTGCTCTCATCTGTTGGTTAAAAAGGGCGTGGCAGTGGAAGAAAAAAGGTGCATAACCTCAACACGGATTAATGTAACATGGCCAAACTTTGTATTAAAAACACATGCATGCTTTCATTGTTCATGGCTTCCCCCACCCCTACACTTCAGCCCTGCCCTCTTCCATAACTCGTCACCCTTTTGTCGTGGACTGCTGGTCAAAGCTATTGCAAATTTGCACTTGTTCTTAGTTGTCCTGTCTGTATGCTGCTTAGTGCCGCATTTTAAAAGGACTTTGGTGCCCGTTGGGCCACTCTTTCACTGAGGCTGGGCAGTGTTGGTGCAGACAGCACAGAGAGCTGCATGAGCTGCCACATTATGCCCCTCCACACCCACCTACAGTCCAGTTCAACCTGTTTCTGTGTCTGAACCTTCTGAAACATTCATTAACTTTTTGAATTATTTACTGTTGTGCTGACTGAGTTACACACCAGAATAATGGATTTTTGTGTGCATGTATGTGTGTCTGTGTGTGTGCATTTGCACTAATGAATGCACTGGTATATGATAGGAAATGCCACGTCTAACAAAGAAGAAGGTTGTTTTGGCAGTGTTGCTTCTCACCGGGGGATTGTTTTTCTTTCCTTACTTCTTTATTGCTGTGAGTACACACACACACACACACACACACACACAC
>JAPQLA010024366.1:0-12696 GCA_029822935.1 Naso vlamingii | reverse complement strand
CTTTAAAATCCTCATCCAGACACCGGAAAGACAGAATACGTATTGGGGAAGTATTGCTATTTGTTTCCAAATATTTCCTCCCCTACATGCACAAAAACATGGCTGATTAGCAACAATTTCTAGATCCCATCCAAACAACATAACAACAACTTCAGATGGAGAACGGCAAAGGAATGCCACAATATTTTGTTTCCGGTCTGCTACCCCTACCTCTACTGTTTATTACAGCGATGTATAACGTTGCCTATAACGCCACCTTCTTCCCAAACTGCACTCTGCAGCTAAGTTTATTCACTCTTAACCAGTCGCTGAAAATGCTCCTAATTTGCATTTTTCTTTAAAAGTCCTTTTGAAATTCAATTCATAATTAATAGAAAAATGGCTACTGTCTACAAAGACCCTCTCATGGGTTCATCTACACTGGCGATGCAACGTATGTCCCCCCATTGACAGTAAGGCCCCCCAATAAGCAGAACCATACCTGTGACGTTACTGCTTAGCATGTCTTAAGATGGCTCCGCCCTATTGGCAGAAGAGTGAATTACTATCTGGTTTTCTTGCAATACGAGATAAACATAAAGTTGGAATTTGGTGCCATATCTTGCCTTGGGTAAAAACCAAACAAACCACATTCATATTGTTCCGTATTTCATCTCCACTTTAAGTGTCAATCTTCCTCTTTCCTTTTGTATTAATCATATTAGGAGGAAATAGTTTGTTTTGTACACATCAAAGAGAGGATGGAGCCACATCAAAAGCTACAGAAATGCATCTTCTGAAAATGTGCTAAGTAAAAAGACAAAAACAGAATCATACAAAGGTCCATTTTGTTGAGTGTCCTGAGGTCTAGACTGTGAAAGGTGCCTGCTGCTAGATGTCTGTCTTCATGAGTCAACAGCACCAAACAGTCAAAGAGAGTTTAATCTCTCTGCTGCAGACACACCTGCTTCTCATTCAAGCAGGATGTTAGCAAAGGATGCCGTCACAGCCACAATGCTCTGAAAACCCTTGTCAGACAAAGCTCTCTATGCATCACAGCAACACAGAGATCACATCTTCCTTCTCTACTAGATCAAATCATAATGCTTTTATAAATGTCAAAGCAGGACAGAGAAGAAATAGAGAGGACAAAGAAGAGCTAGTTGTATAAGTTATTTTATTTAGTTGTTTTAACTAGTTGGGGGTTGACTGTTCTGAGGAACTTGCATCGCCATGTTATATTTCATTGCATCTTGTTTTTTCCTTGATTTTGAATAAGATGGTTGGTGTATTAGCAAAGGTTGCAAGGGAGATACTGAAGTAAGATACTGAAGAAGCAGAAAAATGTAAATTTTTTGGTTGCCTCTGTTAGTTTCTTGTGTTTCATGGTGCAGAGGGACCCTGCTAAGATCCAAGCCACGGTTGAGTGGCCTATCCCTTCAACCTCAAAACACCTTCAGAGATTTTGGGGTTTCACAAATTTCTATAGGCAGTTCATCTGCAATTATGACGGAGTGGCAGTGCCACTCACTCTCACTCACCTCCAAGGTCCTTCATGTGTGGTCCCCGTCAGCTGATGCTGCCTTTAAACAGTTGAAAAGTTTGTTTTCTTCTGCAACTGTGTTAACCCGCTCTGATCCTTCCCTCCAGTTTGTGGTGAAGGTAAACGCCTCCAGCGCAGGTGTTGATGCGTCCTCTCCCAGTGATCCCCAGAGAATCACAAACTGCACTCCTGTGCTTTCTTCTCTCCACAGCTCATGCCGGCAGAGAGGACCTATGATCTTGCCCTTCAGGAGTGGGCACACAGACTGAGGGCTCCACACACCCCTTCATGATGTGAAAATATGGAGGCCTGACTGACACCAAAGTAAAGGGCATTGCAATAGTCTAGGTGAGTGGTAATAAAAGCTTGTGTTACCCTTTCAGAAACGCTAAAAGATAAAAGGAGCTTGGCCTTAGCAAGAAGCCTCAGTTGGAAAAAAAACAGATTTTACAACAGAGTTTATCTGTTTATCCAATTTAAAATCACAATCAATTTTGACACCAAGGTTGGTAACAACAGGCTTAACAAACAATCCCAGGGAGCCAAGGTCCAACTCAAGGGAGCCACAAGCACCACTGGGTCTAAGTATTATGACCTCAGTTTTGCTATCACTAAAGTTTAAAAAGTTTAGGGCCATCCAGGTTTTGATGCCATTGAGACAATCCAGCAATATTTTTAAAGAGCTACAATCTTTTTTCTTAGGGGCAAGTAGATTTGCATAATCATCTGCGTAAAAATGGTATGAGATGCCATATATTTTAAGAATAGACCCAAGGGGAAGCAGGTAGAGAGAGAAAAGGACTGGGCCAAGAATTGAACCTGGGGAACCCCACATTGGAGTAACACGGAGGGTGAAGTAGAGCCACCAAAGCTAATCCCAAAGTCTCTCTCTGACAGGTAAAACCTGAACCACTCTAAGGCTGTACCTTCAATCCCCACGCAGTGCTCAAGGCGGGAGATGAGGATATCGTGGTCTACCGTATCAAATGCTGCTGTAAGATCTGAAAATACAAGAATAGCAGTCTCCAGAGTCAGTTACTACTAAAAGATCATTAAAAACCCTTAAAAGTGCAGATTATGTGCTGTGAAATGCTTTAAAACCAGACTGGAATACCTCAAGAATACCATGCCTATCTAGAAATGACTGCAACTGTAAAAGAAATGCTCTCTCCAAAATCATTGAATTGAACGGAAGTGTAGAGATAGGGAAATAGTTGGGAAGTACTGAGATGTCAGATTTGTTTTTTTGATCAATGGCTGCACCACTGCTTGTTTACAATAGGATGGTATAACACCTGAGAGAAGACTACTGTTTATTATTTTTTGGATGTTAGGTCCAATAGTGTCACAAACCTCTTTAAGAAGACGAGGTGGAAGGACGTCAGTGGGACAGACTGAGGACTTTAAGTGAGCAATAATATCCTTAAGAGCTGAGAGGGATATGGGCTCGAATTGGTTCATAACAGCTGCACACTCCATAGTAATGGTAAATGGACTGTATTTGTTTAGCGCTTTTGTAGTCTTTTCGACTTCTCAAAGTGCTTTACAACACAAGTTACAACACTCACCCATTCACACACTAAGGGCAGGTGACTTCTCTACAAAGAGCCAACCTGCTCATCAGACACATTCATACACCAATGGCACAGCCACTGGGAGTAGTTTGGGGTTCAGTATCTTGCCCAAGGACACTTCAACATATAGACCAGGGGATTGAACCACTGACCTTCTGATTGGCAGATGACCCGCTCTACATACTGAGCCACAGCCACCCCACAAATGGAAGGGTCAAAGGAGGGAGGCTAAATACTTGCTCTAATAGTAGCAATCTTATCCACAAAAAAGTGAAGAAATTGTTCACAGTCCATAGCTGGGGTTTCATGGTAAGTGGATTGGGGGGTTAAGAACAGAAGAGTTAATTGTGCTAAAAAGAACACGAGCTTCATGACAATTTCTCAAGATAATATTGGAGGGATATTTCTTTTTCTCAGTTTTGACAGTCTTCTGATAACAGCTCCAACTTTCTTTAAGAATATCATATGACACCTGCAGCTTATCTTTTTTCCATTTGCATTCAGCCTGTCTGCACTCATGTCAAGCAGCGCAAGTTGCGTCATTAGCCATGGTTCAGATTTAGGTTTTGGGCGCGTGGATTTAAAAGGCACGACAGTGTCAAGAATGTTTTTACAGACAGACACGAAGGAAGAGGTTGACTCATCTGTATTCTGGTAAGTGGAGGTTGTCTCTGTCTCCATGGCAATGTCAAAAGCTTTGGAGAACTGAGCAACAGTGGAGGGTTTAATAATACGGCAGATACGAGCCAGGGCACGCTGCCTTACGGTATGACAGGGAATCGAAATGTCAAATAATACAGGGGCGTGATCAGGGAAGACAGCATCGCAGACTTCAACATTAAAAACAGCCACTCCACATGAAAAAACAAGATCACAAAAACCTCTCTTACCCACAGTCAGCTCGCTGATTGAACTCGCACCATGCTCATTGGGCTTTGTTCCTGGGCCGCTCCCAGTTCACCCTCACCTACCGCCCTGGGTCAAGAAACATCAAGTCCAGTGCCTTTTCCCATCAGTTTGCTCCTCTTGTGGAAGACTCATCCTAGGAGACCATCCTTCCCTCCTCCTGCGTGGTCATTGCGACCATTTTGGAGATTGAATGGGTGGTCCAAGAGGCTCAGTGTGATCAATCAGCTCCTGACAACTGCCCTCTTGACTGGACATTCGTCCCGCCACCCACCAGATCACTAGGGCTCCAGTGGGGACATGTTTCCAAGGTTGTCTGTATCGGCCAGCGGGCGTTGGCCAACCTCTTTTTGGTACCAGGTGGAGCGGGCCAACCAGGACCTCTTGTTGGCTCTCCAGTGTATCACCTCCAGATATCCTGTCTCTTGGTCCACCCATCTATCCTGGGTGGAATCCACCCACAACTCCCTGGTCAGCTCTGCCATAGGTATGTCTTCATTCATAGCTTCCCCGGGCTTTCAACCTCCCCTCTTCCCAGTGCAGGAAAATGAAGTGGCGGTTCCAGGGACATCTTTGGCACACGGCTAGGGCAGCACTCACTGGTACTGCTGCTTGGAATTAGCGGTTGGAGGACCGATGCCACACTCCAACCCCTGACTAACAGCCAGGCTAGAAGGTTTGACTTTTCTCTCACAATCTCCCTGTCCAGATGGAGAGTAGGACGCTGGTTCCCAGGTACATCGGCCCTTATAAGTAATTAACCCCAGTAAGATGAAACTCAAATTGCCTCCTTCGGCTTTTCACGTGTCCTTGTTGAAACTTGTCTCAACCAGTGCTCTGAGCCTTCAGGTCAAATTCTGTTGAGAAGTCAAGTATATTTCACTTGGGACAACTTTTGAAAATGAGACATAAGTAAGAGCTAAATATTCCACTGATCAAATGCAAATTTGACTAATGGAAATGTCAGCCACTTCTAGGGTTGTGCACTGGCTCCCCAGCCAACCCAGGAGAGTATTATGCCATCTGTTTGCCAGGTGAGGGAAAAAACAAATCATCCCTTCCTTTCAGTGAAACAGTCACCAATGATCACACAGGGAAAAATCTGTCCTTTAGGCTAATGAAAGTTTTTGAGGAAAGTCAGAGGAATCAATAAAATTAGCCAAGTATAAACTGACTACAGTTTTTCTGGCTTTCAACCGACCAGACATTTTAGGATACCTTGACATGTTATGCTAAGTCATTCACACTTTTGACAGATCTGTGCTCAACACATATCCTGAAGCCCATTTCAGTTTCATCTGTAGGAAGACCAGTGATAAAGGCCTAAGGGGATTTGACAGTCATTGCATGGCTCATCTAATAAACAGCAGCCGTCTAAATTTTGCGGTCAATTTTTGGCCTCAGGATTTTTGGAACTAAAAAAAAAATGGAATTTAAAAAAAGAGTTTGGAGGAGGTCATCAAAACCTGCATCAAGAACAAGAGCAATCAAGAAGATTCAAGTACTCTGTCAACACAAACACAACCTGAGCCACCAAAGAGAGCTAAGGCTGTTCTCTCCAGCACTCCCTTTCGACATATTCAAGAAGATATCCTGGAAAGTTATTCATCAGATGAGCAAGATGTGAAAGTAAATTGTGAGGAGAATCTTTACCACTGTCATAAGATCATCAATGTTTTGCTCCAGGATTACATAGGGATCTTCTCACTTTGGTGAGGCCTTATGATGGGGGATCAATGCAAATATGCAAGTGTTCAAGTTCAAGTTCAACTTTATTGTCCCCAAGCTGGCAATTTGTATCACAGCATAGTGCATGACAGAAAACAGAAAACAACTGTATCAAAATGAGTGTAACCAAACCATCACCCAACATGTTAGGACCAGGAATGACATAACAAGGGCAAACTGGGTAAGTTAAGTGATATGGCTAATCCAAAATTACTATTTTGGTTTGTTTAGGCATGGTTCAAGGTGGAGAAAGATGATCAGACAATATTGAACTGAGATGCTTTATTTTGCTCATTAGCTGAACCAATTTGACCTGAGTGAGAAATAATTAGTAAACCCACAATAAAGGGCTGAGGTAATTGAATATTTCATCTTGTAGAAAAGTTGGGCCAACTTTACCTGAGAGTTGAATTAGCTAAACCCAATAACAGCTGGAGTTGGTGACTTTGGGATAAACTTTAATAATTTTTTTGTGTTCTATTTGGAAAAAATGTCATAGTATTTGTAGAAGCTGTTACTGATTTGGTCTGAGCGTATGGGGATATATCGGTGTTTTCCCATCATGCCTCTGTATTCAGGATTGGTAAAAACACTATATCTCCTTTTCCATTTGCCTGGTCAGTGACGCTCTCTTTACTCCCTGTCCTGATTGGCCGGTCTATGTTGTGCTTCTTAGCAACTGTTAACGTAGGTACAAGCTGCAAGCTGATAGGCTGTTTGTGTCTTATGCTCTGACTCGCCTCTGCCAACAACAGAGTGTCTGTAAGTCACACTGTCAGTTGGCTCGAGCTCGAGCTGAGACGGACCAGTTTACTCGGCTGCAACTTTCCCTGCAGCCATACGTCTCAGTTCAAACTGGACAAGAGAGAGAGAGACAACTAATGAAATAAAACGCAAGCCGGAGCAAAAATGGCTGTGGTGGAGTTGCTTCCCAACAAGACTCATGCTACAGCTAATGTTAGATTGTTAGCTAGCTGGCAGAAGTTATCTACTGCAACTGTAAATTCCTGAATTTAAAAAACATTCAGCCAACTTCGTATTTTGAATTGTTTGCATGTTGTTTTAACTAAATGGTAATTTCAAAATTTGCACTTGAGCAGCAACTGTTTGAATAAACAAAAAAAGCTGTGCAGCTATTTACTAAACTTCAAGTTGAGTCACCATATATTTTATGACAGACATGTGAATGGCTAGGGAAAGAAAAATGATTTCCCCTGGCATTCCTAATACAGTCCTTTTTTTTGTGTCGAAAACTGTTTTCAGAGTCTCCATACAATGGAAACAGCAAGGGTTCTGGAGGTAATACGTTCCAAATACTAGTTAATTGAGGATTCCAAATCCAGCAGTGGATCAGTAATAAACCATCAGCAGTGTTGTGACCAAGTCATCATGTCTCAGGTCAAGTCAAGTCACAAGTCGTAAGCTTTCAAGTCCAAGTTGAGTCTCAAGTCTTCAATTTTTTTCCAACTCCAATCAAGCCACAGATTATGTCAAGTCGAGTCGAGTCCTTCAAGGCGAGGCAAGTCCCAATCAAGTCTTTTTTTTTTCCTTCTAAGGAAAAAAGACAAAGTATTACTGGTTTAATAATTATGTCATTGGCCAATTTATCTAACCTAATCAAAAAGTATGACAATGAATTGAATATAGATTATTAATATTCCGATAAATGTAATCAATGCAAAAGAATAACTTTATAAAAGCTTATTTATTTCTTAATCTCTTCACTTTTGAACAGTCAAACACTGACAGCCAGACTACAGCACCCAACTGTTACATTCCAGCCTCTTCCGTCTGCAGAACATCTAAAAAACTCATGAACGGATGATTCACCGAATACTTTGTGAAAAAGTCGGCTGTGGGGCGTGGGCCATGAAGAGCTCATATGCTGACAAATGACAAAAAGGGCTGTGACAAATGCCGTGGTTGCACCTGTTTCATGCAGTCTCAGTCATCAATATGCTACTCAGAATACAACTTGGTGCATCAATATTTGACAGATCAAGATCATAAGCCGCTGGTGTGCAGATTTCTTAATGCCACCCACGATTTAAATAATGATGACCATCCGTCCCTTCATTGTTGAGTAAACCGCCAATACTTTTAAAACAGAGAGAGAAAAAAGCTGTATAAAGATTATGAACTGTATAAACAGAAACATTTGAGAGATTCCCGTCACACTCAATATACTGTAAAGTAACGTTACCGCGTTGGTATAATGAGGGTGCTTTGCAGGTTATTTTATTTTTATCTTTAATTTGAACTGACCGATTAAATTGAATGAAAATGTCAGCCCCACCAGATTACAACTTGTTACACCAGGCTAACGTTAACGTAATGTAGCAAGCTAATGTTGGCGTTAGTGTTAATGGACTTATGAACACGTGTAAAGTAAACATAATATTAACGCTAGCTAACCACCACACAGCCACTTACCGCTCCCAATGTGTCTTCAAATGACGAATGAAGTTTGAAGTAGTAGTCTGGCTGTCAGAAGTCTGGACCTTGCAGTACTTGCATTCTGCAGTTCTCTTTTTCCCCTCAGTAATGAAGTTTTTGAACCCAAACACAACAACTCTTGGCACGGTGGCTGCCGCCATGCTGCCACGTTGTGATCAGATCCTAATATGACTGAAGGTTGATTGAGGGGTGGGGGTGGGCCAGGGAGAATGACAGGTAACATTTATTTGATGGACAGCCAGTTGTCCAATCATGATGATACATTGAGGGGAGCTTGACTGAGTTATCCAATCACTATCACACAACGATATTTCTGATGTGCGCTGGAATGCATGGCTCGCATCCAGCAAGGTAACGTTAAAAAAAAAAAAAAAAAGGGAAAGTGATCAGATCGCACAAAGTCAAGTCGCATCACTGCCTGGTCACATGTTGTTCTTGAATTAGATAAAGTTACTTCACTTTTCACAGTCAGCTTTGTACAGACGGTTTGAATGTATTTTCCATTCACGTTGCATGTTTTTATTTATTTATCATTTATTTTGGACAAATACCTCAGTGTCTGAGATAAATGTTACAACGTTAGCCAACAACCACAGCTAAGGTCTCTCAGTATCACATCATTTTTTTGGAGCTTAGCAAACATCAGGTTGCATTGGCTATTTTTTACACTTTGTACACCAAGTGTAAAAATTAAGCTCCAACCTCATTGGTCATTATGTGTTTAAATAGTATGCATCCCACCGTCTTCATTTCCAATGAAGAATAATATAACTTAACTATTAGCAGTTACAAATATTGTTTGATTGCTGTTTAAATAATGCACCAGTGCAGACTAATTATTCTTCAGTCGTTGCTCTCAGTTTGTCCTGTCATTAAAGTTTACTGAAAATGTTGTGTACTGTAGGATTTTTTTTCATGAGGACAGTTGTGAACTTTGTACTAACCACACATAGAGATGATAAAATACAAAACCTCTATTATTTACCTTTACAGCAGTAATAACTGTTGCTATGCAAGCCAACAGACAGAACATTTAAACAACATTGAGGAAACAAAACTACAAACACAGGACTGCAGATAGTTTCTCTAAGATGGTCCATTATGGTTCACACTGAGGATACAGGGTTTCCTGTCCACATGGCAGTCTTTTTGTAACACAGACACACACACACACACAACCCCTACAGACAGGAGAACATAAAAGCTGTGCTGTTTGTTCCTTGTCTGGTGTTAGGTGGCAATACAGAATTCTTGAAGAGCATTTGATAGCCTTGTTGCTTTCTTGATGATCTCATCCTTCTGGAAACCTCCATAAGCACCAACAGATTCTTAAATTACAGTGATAATAACAAGCAGGTGTTAGTCAGGACCTGTTTTTGTAAATTAGTCCACAGAAAACTGCAATAACGCATCAAGAATTGGGATTCTACTTTATTCCTCCACACATATCACACTGCTTTGCTTTTAAAAATCCCAACAACCTCATATCTTGAACTGGTGTCACAAATACAGGCTCTGGATCCTGTTCTGGTTCCAATAACTTTTGTTGTAAAAAATGAGGACATGCTTGTCTTTGGTCATGCCCTTTAAGTAATTACCCCTATGAGGAGTGGCAAGTGGTGCAAAGAGAACTATGTGGAGTTTTTGTCCAGGTTTTAATCTCTCAGGCTTCATACTGTAACTACATACTTTACTAGTGAAGACTGATTTACAGTGAACATCTCCCTAATAATACTCTAGAATTTAAAGTGACTACAAGGAACCTTTCAGTATTTGTGAAACAGTCTCATGTGTCCACTGATTATAAATTTCGTGTAACACCAAATGAGACCCTCAGTGAAAAGACTGCTATTTATATGTAGTTACTGTTAATGCTCATGATCAGGTCTGAATCCCCGCAAACTCAGACGAAGGGATTTTTTTTTCTTTTTTTTCTGTGCAGTGACAATAACATAATTATATTCTCTGCCCACGGCTGTTAGTTTGCACCTCAGCATGTAACGTTAATGCAGATGTCTGTGTAACATTAGCCTACAGAAAACAGAGCTAACAGGTCTCTGGGACATTGCTGCCATACAGCTGGCTTATAACTTATTTCTCAGTCATATATAAATACATTACCTCATCACCGTCCATCCTGCCGTCTCTCTTTCACTCGCCTACAAAACAAATGCACGCATTGCCGGCATAATTCCGAGTTCTGCCTGTCTGGCACGCGCTACCAAAGGTCTTTATGACAGTAGGTGCTTGTGTTACTACCGCTTTTGTTCAAAGGGGGCGCTAGAATCAACAAAAACTTAAAGGTCCTCATAGTCACTTTAAAGGTGGAGCCAGTAGCAAACACAACATTCAAACTGGGCCCTTCCTCCCGGCTCAACTCTCCAGAAGTATCGTAACTTAGCGTGTACTACATGTACTGCTATACTGCTTACGTAACGTTCCACAACTAGCTACATTTGAATATTACATTTGTTTAATGGAGAAGTCGATAATTTAGCAAGCTAACAAGCTAACCGCCGGTTTAGCACCTACCTGTCCATCACAAAGCAGCCCAACTCTGCATTGCTCCTCCCAGCCTCTCCTTCAGTGCTCCAAAACGGCTGAAAGCCAAACCGAGACTCACTCTCGCTCTGGAACAAGTTTTATCCACTTGCTCACTAGGGCTGTATTTCCTTCGTTCATTCGTAACTTTCTCCGGTGTGGATGGCGTCCAGTAGCTGTGCTCCGCGGTGATCTCAACTTCACCTGCGCGCTGTCATTGGCTGGGGGAAACGCACCAGTTCACTGCAGTCATGGCATCTACGCTTCGTAGAAGCGCGGTCACGCTATTGTTACTTAAAAATTGATTGCACGTCTACGTCACTCTTTACGGTAACTCATCCAGTTCAGGACATAGACTTGTATATGTCTACATTTTATTTTTTAGTAAAATCCTACTGACTCCACCTTTAACATCAGTCACAGAAAAGGAATAAATCAGTGTTTTGTCTTTTTTTTGACTCTGTTGTTTCCTTTCTCCTTCTGACAACAAACCTACACCTTTGCAAAAAGAACTCATCCGTATCCAGCCAAAGCCGTGTGGATGAGCTCACTATCATGATGTATGTGTGTGTCCATTATCCAAATCATGCAGTAGCCAGACAAAGCCTCCATTCCACTTTCATCCTGCCGAAAATTATGGTGTTGTCTTACAAGCCTTTCCCAGGGCTCTGCGACAATGACTTTACTCCAGTTCTCCTCATCTCCCTTTTGATACCACTGAAAACAAATCCACTCCAAAACTGTCCAGCTCCCGCCATTATACACAGAGGCAGGGTATGTTTTTTTTCTTTTCATTTTGCTCTCAAAATGATCTCCAGTTTCTCCAAAAAGCTGTGTTTGACACATCACATCATCGAGTTGGAGGTATGGATGAAGGCAGGCTGAGAAAAAATGAACCTGAGGGTCTTGAAAGAAGTTATTTGATCCATCAGTGAATTTGCTAATTTTTACATCTCACAAACCGGAAATTTGAGATCCAGCTTTTATGCTTTGCTGTAGTCAAGTTGAGTGTGATAAGTAGATGAGACAGAAAGGATAATAGAGTGAAAACAGGAGGGCGGGGCCTAAGTTATGACTGACAACTGCCCATGAACATTGTAACACAGTGGAGCAAGACTGTGACAAATGGAGAACAATGCAGTCAGGAGAACAGAGCTCCACAGAAATCTAATGAGGTGCCGATGGATTTTTGTCATTTGTGAGAAAGTGAGGCTGTGGAGACACTTCTTTTTTATCGTGGTCACCTTTTTGTTAGTGTTTTCAAGATTTGTTATCAAGCTATAAAACAGGTAACATTTAGATTTTCAGTTTAGCTGTGTGAAAAAGCTGTGAAAAGTTTCTTGAGTGGATGTTTAAAACTCATTTCTAAACAGGGCTTTAACCATGTCCAAATCCCAGAAAGACTGAACTTTTAGATGAATAAATATGACGTGAATGGATTTAAAATAATCATTTTAATCCTGTGGAAAGTACTGTTGTGTGCCTATCTTAATACTTAATTAGATAAAGCATCCTGAATTCAATCATGACAACAAGCTTCTCCTTTCAGTCACTTTTCTTTTCTCTATTGTCCCCTAACCGGGCTCACATCCCATAATAATAAACACATGCTCTTCTGGTCAATTACTTCTTCTCTTCCGGGTTACTGGACAGGTGACATATATCAACCAATACATGACATCCCCCCTTTCCTTGGAAATAAACTTATCCACCTAAACAACTTTGCAATATAACATACTTTTACCTTTTGTTTGGTGACTGTATCAACTGTTTTCCTAATCTTAACAACCACCTTATGCCTCTTTTTTTTCTTTAACAACAACCACCTTGTAATTTGTATCTGAACAGTTATCCGTGATACATTCACACAATGTTTTCGATTCACTTCAACACGACATCACAGAGTCTCTCAGGTGCCCTCCTAAGCCTTTGAGGTCTGGCCCTCGGTGCATCTGATGTTTCAGTGTC
>JAPQLA010024170.1:0-10812 GCA_029822935.1 Naso vlamingii | reverse complement strand
CTTTGGAAATCCACCCATCTACAAGTTCACTACCAAAATTCAAAAAGAACCTTTTATGGAGGGTCAAGGATGCCAGAGATGCATTCATTTCTAAACTAAAGAATTCCAAAATCTTCTTTAACACCAATAACTATGGAGGACCTCAAGGGTCACAGAAACTGTAAAAAAGCATTTCTTTAATTAAGAATTAACTGTGCAACTCAAAACAAGAAAATTAATTTATATATCAATTAATTAATCCATAAATAAATAGAGAACTTTTAAAAAAGACTTTATGAATGAAACTTTAAAACACTTAATTAGTTAATTTTTAAAAAATCCATCAATGATTCCAAAATAAATAACTGAATTTAAAAATCAATTTGAAAGTTTAGTTTTTAAAACAAAAATAAATAATTTAATTCACAAACTGAAGCAAGAACACAGCTTTTAATCAGGCATTTAGAAGGGCTATTTTCTCTTTTTCATATCCATTTCCCAGCTGCTTGTCATGTTTTGGGTTTTTTGTGTCCAGTTTCTGTTGGATTTTTTGTTTTCCTTCTGCCTTTTTTCTCCTCTTCCTCCTCCCCTCTCAGGTGCCTTGTGGTGTGTGTGACGGGGGCGTGGCTGACCTACTTCACCTGAGTTTCATGAAGCAGCAGACAAGGCACGTCTCGGCTCACCTCATCACCCTGACAATAAAAGTCTGGTCTTCACTACTCTGCCAGATAATTCCGATCCGTTCGGTCGAGCATCCCAGTGTCTCCTCGTACTTGAGTATTTTTTCTAGTTTTATTCTTCCAGTATTATCTCACATGAGTTCTCTAACATTTTCCTTTGTCCTCCCTTTTTCCTGCCGATTTATTCCCCGTGCCTCCAGTCATCTGGTCAGCTCGTCTCCTGTCACCATCGTTTATTATTTTTGTATTTTTTGTTAGAGATAGATATTTGTATTAATTTTTGTGCACTACTTTTTGGACATTAAACATTCTTGAACTTTTCCTCGTCTGTGACTCTGTTTCCACTGTGATTAGGTCAAACAAACTAAAAACTCTGACACTGCTTTTCTTTATACACAAGCTATCAAACTGCAAAGTCATTTAGCCTTTCCATGACACTTTGGGCCTTGAGCAGGTAAAACGAGGTAAAATGATGCTTTATTAACTGATGGATTTGTAAGCTAATTTACCAATTCCTGTTTTACATTATACAATAAGTTTTTAATTAAAGAAATGCTTTAATACAATTTCCGTGACCCTTGTGGTCCTCCATAAATAACATAGTCACTTCTGCATCCTCCTGATCCTGGATGCTCAGACAGTGGCTGAGACACTCATCCACCTCTCAGACTCTTGACCAGCGATCAACTTGTTTGGTACGCTTCTGTTTTTATTGGCTTCAGGGCGCTGACACACCAAACCAACAGTCGGCCGTCAGCCCGCGCTTGGCCGTGGGTAAGCGTCTGTCAACCCTGCACTGTTGGTACTCATCAGTCCTTGTCAGTGGTTTTTTTGGCTGATTCAGCATGTTGAATCACGTGTGTTCCCTTTGGATGACGATGGGACGGATAAGTTCCTTCATTATGTGGAACTGGACAGTAAAGTGTAAGTAGCAAAGTTTTTAAAAATGGATGTTTCGTTAACTCCAGCTCTACAGGTTTCAGAAAGCCCTTTGGCTTTTTGTTGTTGCGTCCGCACTATTAACCAAGTGCATTTTCTCCTCATTTTTCTCTTTTGCCTATTTCTTTTCTCAAAATCAAACAATCAAAAGCTGACACTGCCAGTGACACTGCCCCCCCCACCCCCCCCCCGCTATTACTTTTGTCAGTGTTACTGATTTATTTATTCGTTATTTTTGTTTTGATCATATATGTTTCATCTTAACCAGGTTTGGGAAGGTTACAGATGACTAGTTACCCTATTTAAATGTAATGAGAAATGTAACTATTTCACTTACTTTATCTAAGTAATGTAACTTATTATACATTGGATTACTTTTGGATTCCTTTTCTAAATTTCTAATGAATGTTTTCAACTGTTAACCATTCTCAAATGTTTAAACAGACAGTGTTAACATTACAGCAGTACTCAGCACTGTTTAGGTTGCATACCTGCAGACGTTTCCTCAGGTTTGACATGAAAACTTTCGATGTCATTTTAACAGCCGGTAAACATATTTTGCATTGCACTGTTATGTTCGAGTCCTTTTCTGATATCTGAAAAAACAGTTTTTTAAAAAGTTATTATTTTCGTACTCAAAAGCTTTTTTATCCGTAAACATGGTGGCAACTCTCAGACAGATTGTTCAGCTTTGAGCATCAGTGTGGATTGATTTAATTAGCAGATGTGGGGGCTGTAAATTCAAACAAGCGAACAAAACAAAAGCATCAGAATGGCATCAAATTTCACTAAACAGCCTTGACTGGAAATGACAAAAGAAGACATTGTGCTCATCAAAAACATGCAAAGCAACAAAATGATTATCATTCAACATACAGCTTAAGTTTTCTATGAAAATATTCACATGTAACCCCCTTTTTAATCCTTAACATTTTCATGATTAATTAATTGAATTACTCTTTTTTCTTTGTAACTAATTAATTACAAATACATTCACTTTGTAATTAAATTACATAACTCCGTTACATGTAAATAGTTACTCCCAACACTGATTCAAGCATGAATATGGATTTTAACATTAAATGATTAAGCATTCTTTATTCCATCAAATTAATAAAAATAAATCAGTCTTTTTTTCCCATTTTAAACTAGTCCATATGTTCTTCTGTGCATCTGTACCGCTTTTAAAGATATTTTAAATGTGTTCCATCATTTTAACATTTTAAACACATGTATCTTATTCAAAAACATTGTTTAAACTTTTAGGTATTCTCTTCCCATACGCTGTCGGGAAGCTTTTTCTTACATCTTCTTCAGTGGGAACAGTGAGCTTACATCTTTAATGTGGAAAGGCAGCTGATGCATAGATGCACAGCAGAGAGGAACACACGTAAAACAGCTGCAGCAGAGTTTCTTCCCAACGAGTCTCATGCTACAACGTTAGCTTGCTCGCTCGTTTGCAGAAGTTAGCTACTGCAGCTTTAAGTATCTCTTGTCCTTCACTCAATAGAATACATTTTCTATAGGATACAGGCCAACATGTTGACAGCCGTGTTAACCAATACTTGGTTTATTTACATTTTTCCATGATAGTGCTCTGATCACTTTTGCTTGTAACAAACATAAATCTAAATAGAGTTGCTCTTTTTTTCCCTAAAATTATGTGCTTTTGGATAACACTAATAGAAAAAAAGCTTGGGTCAATAAAATGATTGATATAGTTGATTAAGCTTAAATGGTGCAGCTCAAGATCTCTTTAGACATCCTTTTGTTTATTTAAATTTTTAATTAAAATGTTTAATTTTGTTGAATTTTTATGTTCTCAGGTCAAATTCTACATCCAGAACTCTTACTTGTAATCCAGATCCATCTTGTCTGGGCAGGTCAACCACAGAGGAAACGAGCATCTGTCACACAAAAAGGTTAAAAACTACACAGACCATGTGTAAATACACTGTAAAGAAAAAAGCATTTGATCAGAAAAAACACACACCTCTTGTTTGATTTTTTGAAGGTTTAATACAATGTTGTATCAGTCCATCAGTACGCAGGTGTGTGCATTCAAGCTTTTCATCCTCGAACATCTTTTAGATGAGTCCCACCTTGTATTCAGTTTTATGGCTGGTGTGTGTTGGATGGGAGTCTGAGCAACAATTTCATGATCATCCCTCTGTGTCCGGGAGTTAAAGGGGCTATCAAAGGCCTGATAGAAATAGCAAGACCATTACAACAGAAGGACAAAGATTCTCTTACACTGAATGTCCATTAAGTTTCTCATTCAATTTTCTTAGCGAGTCCTAAGGAGGCTTGAGGGCCTACCTAAGTGAATTTATCTGTGGCAGCAAGAAGCAACAGCAAAGTCTAGTTTCACCCGTCCTAACCGTTTTCTCTGGTATTGTTCTTCCTGGCTTTATCGGTGCTAGAACATTTAGTGAACAACTTGGCTATAATTCTGTTAAATGACAATCCTTTTTGCTCAGAGACAATCATTGACAGAGATCAGAGGGACCCTGACCTCTTCCCAACATAAATAATACAACATGATTTTGAACAAAAATCCTTAAAAAGATCCACAAATTAGCAGGCACTCAAATGCAGGCAACTATTGAAGATAGAACAAAGGACACTATTTGGTCCTTTCATATTGAAGGGTGCAAACTGCTGTATCTGACTTGCAACAGCGCCGTGCATTTAAAACTGAACTCATATTAGATTTTCAGACAGTTACATGAAAAATAAAAAATATTCAGTCTTATGAATTTAACAATAGTTAAAACCTCTTTATGACAATAAGCAGGACACTGTAAAACAGTGGACTGAAAAGGTGCATATCTCTGATATACAGCCCATTCAGCTCAGGTTTACTGCTCCTTTGACGTACCTCGCTGGTCTGTTTGAACAGTATGGACGTGGGGTAGGGGGTCTGAGTTGCACTGACAATAACCTTCGGAGGTAGTATCAGAGGTGAGTCAGAAGTGGGTGTGACTGTGTAAATGGCAGACCCGGTAGCACGGGTCAGGGGCAGGCATTTATCTTGACAGAGGAGAAATAAACGCAAAGGATTAAACAGAATTATGACAGCATGCACATTTATGACTGTTCAGTGTTGTTGTCAAAGTTTTTCTACCATTTTTACACAGTGTAATCACTTCTTTAATTGTCTGTGGTCGGGATTGTATATGTTCAGGGGACATGATTGCGTAAATGTTTAGGGTAAAACAAAAAACAGATTTTTATTCCTGTATGAACCTTTTAATCTTAAACTTCAGCTTTGAACGAAATTGTGATAAAGCACTAAAGGAATGAGCGGACTTACTAAATGTTTTGCTTAATGCAGCTCGCCGCTGTGAAGACAGGGAAAAAAAGTCACCGTCTTTTGTTTAATCATAAAATGTACATGTGTACATGGTGAAAATTTCCCACTGTAAACATGTAAGCCGGAGATTTTTGTACACGTAACCTTACACATGACTTTATCACATGTTGGGCATTTTTGAGCTGGAAGGAAATCAACTGAAGCAGCTCTGTCCTAGATGGATTTAATGACTGTGGTACATTATTATTGTCTGCATTTTCCAACTGTTTTTACGCAGTTTAATCACTTATTTAGCTGATTGGTGAGCATGTTGGGCATTTATCTTAACAGAGGAAACTGACTGAATCTGCGACTCTGACTTGCTGTGTAAAATGACAGACTGACGCGGCTTAAAGACGCGCTGCTCAGTTCTGTGAAAATGACATTAAATTGACAGAAAGCAGGTTATTGGCTGACACAGATTCTCTGTGTAAAAACAGCTCTTGATTCACAAGAATGTAGTGGCCTAATGGTCAGAGAGGCAGACTTGTGATCAGAAGGTCACTGACTCAAACACTCACTGGCAGGATTAACGTAGGTGGTAAAAGTAAAGGGAACTCCTCACCCCACCTGTATTCCACCACTGAGGGCCCTTGAGCAAGGCCCCTAACCTAAGGTGACCAGATTTCTAAAATGAACACCGGGTCACTTCCAGTTCAGCATACAAAGATCAGTAAATGTTATCATTATGAAATAAAAAATAGGCACAACAGGGTTTTGTGTATTTTGACAACATGCAAATATGCAGTGGATCATTATGTCACCCTTGTCTGGGTAACAGGAGCACATAAATGTTTGTTTTTTTTTAAGTCTAGTCATTAAAATTACATTTCTGCTTCTTTAAAAGAACCTTACAACTCTTGTCTTCTCTTCCCTCTCCTTGCTCCTCTTATCATCTAAACTTTTTTCTCTCCTTTTCTTCACCCTTCTCTTCACTTTTCCTTTTCCTTCTTCCTTTTCACCTCACTCACATTCTCCTCCCTTGTGGTCAAAGGTGGTACTGCATTAGTCTGTGTGCATCCAGAGTCACAGCTGTAGTGTCTATTTCACTCCGTCTTTTTTAAGCCACAGTTGAAATACGGGACATTTTCGGGGACAGGTCACCTGAAACAAGGACTGTCCCCAGAAATCAGGGACATCTGGTCACCCTACCCTAACC
This sequence comes from Naso vlamingii, assembly GCA_029822935.1. Taxonomy (NCBI): domain Eukaryota; kingdom Metazoa; phylum Chordata; class Actinopteri; order Acanthuriformes; family Acanthuridae; genus Naso; species Naso vlamingii. The sequence goes on along the minus strand of JAPQLA010024170.1, from coordinate 4,700 downwards.
CCAGTCCAGTGGAGCTGCTCCATGGTCACAGTGAAGCCTGTGAATGTACTGGGATACTTCCAGGTTTGAATGTATAACTATGTGAGTGTGATCTGGACGTCCTTAAGAAAACAGTTTTGCTCTCAGCCAGCCCCCCAAATAAAAAGAGGTTGAAAACAAATTGTTCTTGCATCGTCAAAATGAAGTTTTATTTCAATGGAGGGTCATTTTAAAATGTGTTAAAATGGATCTCATAAATAAAATGCAGCCATATGACTGTATTTATTAGTGAACTGTGAGCTAGTCAGCTGTCATACAGTAATTTCTAAGTGGTATATTAGAGATCTCACTGCAGCTTTTAACATTGGCCCTGGCCAATTTCATTATGTGACAAGGTTTTTGTTTTGTTTTGTTTTTTTTCATTTTGTTGGCCTGTTTGATTGAGACCACACCTTCAAAGTCTAATTTCTTTATCATGACCCTGTTGGATCATATGTCAGAGAGGATAGTGAGGATCAGAAACACCCAGCCTGATAATAGGCCACATAAAACAAATGAAATAGACTCATTACATTCACTCCACATTAGGCTAAATCTAAGCACATGGACAAGAATAACATATCTCCAAGATCCTTTGGTCGCATCCCACTTCCTGTAAATAAAATAAATGAATGAACTTCACAATCAAATGGACATCTACCGTTTTCCAGACCACAGAAATGTTTATGTGACAGCAGCTGGTGAAAGAATACTATGTAAAGGAATGTCTTTTTTTTTTTTTTTTGGATCAACCTGGGAGTTCACATAGTGAATAACAATTCAGAACATCAATCAATCAATCAAATTTATTTTTGTATAGGCCAAAATCACAAATTACAATTTGTCTCAGGGGCTTCACAAACTGCACAGGTTTGATGTCCTCTGTCCTCTCACTGGATGAGGAAAAACGGAAAAAAACCCTGAATCGATGGAAAGAATCAGGGAAAAATAAGAAACCTCTGAGAGAACCGCAGAGGAGGGATCCCTCTCCCTAGGACGATCAGACATGCAATAGATGTCACATGTACAGAACACAACAAAAAAACACTTTCATAATCCAAAATGTAGCTGCTACATTTTGGATTATGAAAGTGTATAGATCCAGTAGGAAGTGGAGTCCAAGAGTCCAGGAGCACAGTCTATAGGTCAGATGTGTGATCTATTGAGCAAGAAGGTAGAGCAGTCCATAGGCATGCACAGTCTACATCTAAAAAAAAACTTAAGTGGACTTGTTTTGCAACCCTACAGCTGTTTTTGTTATATTGAGCAATTTCTTAAACACTTCAACTTGGGTGATATAAGACACACTTATAAACTTGTGTGTACTGTACATCTTTCATCCTTCATGATCCTAAATACACAGAACATTTAAGTTGTTGACAATATTACATTTCTGTCTTAAGGCCCCTTCACACTTAGAATGATTTCTATAAAGATAATTATCACTATAAAGTTTTTGAAATCATTACAGGTTAATCTCATGTATGTAATAATAATAATAATGATAGCTTTATTTATATATCATCTTTTAAAAACAGAGTTTACAAAGTGCTTTGACAGTCAAGGCAATGCAGGATACTCATAGTCAAAAAGAAAAAAAAAGACAAAAGGCTTAAAGAGCATGTAGATAATAAAACAATAAAGGATAGAAACAAAAGGCGGATCACTCAGGGATATAAGAACAGATTAAATTAATGAAGGTCAGATAATAATTCTATCTATGTATATAATAGAGAAAGAAATATGGTAAATAAACAGATAATATAAAATATTAAAACTAATAGAACTAATGAAACAGACGCAGACGCATCACGTCACAAAAAAGCAAGTCTGTAATAATGGGTTTTAAGAAAGGATTTAGAAGAAGTCACTGATTCTGTGAGCCTTATCTCCTCAGGGAGCTTGTTCCAAAATCAAGGGGACCTGATGGCGAAGGCCCGGTCACCTTTAGATTTCAAACTCGACTTTGGAACAGCCAGAAGGCTGCCCCCTGAGGACCTAAGGCTGCTTGCTGGCTCATATGGGGTGAAAATATCCGAAAGGTAGCTGGAGGCCAGACCTAAATGAGCTTTGAAAGTAATAAGTAAAATCCTAAAATCGATTCTAAAATGGATAGGAAGCCAATGAAGGGATACAAGTATTGGGGTGATGTGGTGACGTCTGTTAAAACCAGCAAGAAGCCTCGCTGCTGAGTGGACCAGTTGGAGGCGGTAAAGTGATTTCTGATTTATGTCAGACAGAAGTAAATTACAGTAATCTAATCGAGAGAAAATGAATGCATGAATAACTCTTTCCAGGTCTGCACGTGATAGTTAGAAATAGACCTTAAATGACAGAAGCAGGACTGAACAGCTGTTTTGATGTTTGGATCTAACGAAAGGTTTGAGTTGAATGTAACTCCTAGGTTTCTGGCTGTGGATTTGTTGTTGGAGGACAAGGCACCAAGGCTATTCTCAATGAGGGAGGTGTTTGTGGAGGGGGGACTGAATAGTAGTACTTCTGACTGTGAATGATTCAGTTATAGACAATTTTGTGCCGTCCAACAGTTATCATTCTAAAACAGCAGCTAGACTTCTTGGATCACAGGGTCTCAGAGCAAGGTATATCTGTGTGTTGTCAGCATAGCAGTGAAAAGAGACATTGTGGTGTTGAATGATCTGACCAAGGAATGGCATGTAAATGGAAACTAAATCGGACCTAAAATAGAACCTTGTGGTACACCACAGGTAAAACAAGATGTTGAGAAAGTGTGCTTATCTTTGTTGACTGAAAAGGTTCTGTCTAAAAGATACGAGTGGAACCAACGAAGTGCAGTGCCCTCAATACCAACCCAGGTTCTAAGATGATTAATTAAAATGTCATGATTGATGGTGTCAAAAGCTGCACTTAGGTCTAAAAATATTAAAACAGCACACTCTCCCCTATCGACTGTTAAAAGCAGATCATTTGTTTCTTTAAGAAGTGCAGTTTCAGTACTGTGTAGAGCTCTAAAACCTGATTGAAATTTCTCAAAGATGTTGTTATGACACATAAAAGATAAAAGCTGGGTAGAAATTACTGTCTCTTAAATTTTCTATAAAAATGGTAGTTTTGAAATTTATTTATTTTATTTATTTATTTGTTTATTTAAAAGGGACAATACACATTAATGAACATCAGTATGTAAAATAAAGATGTAAATGCGTCAGAATTAGCAAACCTGCTAATTTGCATCCGTAGTCCCTTGGCAGGTAAGAGGAAAACAACAACCACGACAAGACCACAAATGGACCACAAATGGGCCCAAATTTGTTAAGAACGGTTAAAATCAGGGCTGGGTTTCCTTAAAAGTGGACCTTTGCATTTTTAAAAGCACACGAGGAGAGTACCATTTTCTAAAGAACTATTAATAATCATTAAAATACTGGGCCCAACTGTGTCAATAACATCTTTAAGATATTTGGTTGGGATAATGTCGAGGCTGCACATTGTCGTTTTCATCTCAGAACTTCAGCTAAAACAGACATGGATATTGGACTACAATTGCTAAAATAGTTGGTAACATCCCTCCTGACATTTAAAACACGGGCCAGGCAGGTAAGTTGTTTCCAAATGTTGGTGATTTTATTTATAAAAAAGTTCAAAAAGTCTTCACAAGTTTCAGGAGAGGCATTGTTAAAATTACAAGGAGAAGGGCTGATGATAGAATCTAAAACTTGGAACAAAATACGGGAATTTGAGTGATTTTCTAAAATTACATTGAAGAAGAATGCTGCTTTTGCATCTTTAACTGCTTTTTGATAGTTTTTCAATGCGTCTTTCCAAATTTCATAAAATACAACTGTAGGAGCTAAGTCTAATACTTCAAGCTACTGAGATGCTTTGACCCAGAGTAACCTGGTTGACGCGCCGCGCTAATATGTTTTCCAATACTACCGTGGGTTTCTTGTGTTGACCAGTGAGACTCTGGACGCTGTTCCTTTGATGCAGCATAAAACAGATTTATTCTTGGTGTAGAGAGCCAATACCATTGAAAACTGTATACAAAGAAAACACCGGCATTTAGCGCCACAGCGGTCAAAAACCTTTTTGCCCTTCTGGGTCAGACACCTGACAGCGACAATGACGTAACTACCTTTATAGCCTACCTGAGCCACAGGTAATAGCACAGCGACACCCAGCACACACAAAGTGAACCACAATTCATTTCGATTATCCCCATAACATATTTGGCTCCAATAACAACTGAGCTGTTTTTTTTCCATTTGCGTTCCTTTCTCCTAAGATCTCTCTGTAATTCCTGGATGGAATCATTGATTCAATCGTTATAGCTGTAGTGTTCACTCTACAGCTGTAACGATTAAAACGTCCAAACAACAACTATAACAATATTCTTGATTCCATCTCAGAGCGAGTTTTTTGATGCACAGACAATGATAAAATGTTTTCAACCAATCAAAATAAAGTTCAAAGGGAAGGGGCGTGCCTCCCATTTGTTTATTCACACCAGCAGAGATAATGGCATTGCTCGCAGAAGAGCTAATCACAGAAATGCAGAAAAACCTGGCACTTTTTGACAAACGCCATCCCCTCTATAAAAATGCTGTTATTTGCTCTTTTAGATAGAGGGCCCTAGTTTCGTAGACCGGGCGCAGTCTAGGCGCAGCGCAGGTGCGCCGCGCCAACGGGGTGTGTCCAGGTGC
>JAPQLA010024131.1:0-12723 GCA_029822935.1 Naso vlamingii | reverse complement strand
GAACTCAATATGTTTCCCTCTTTCTCCACTCTGTTGATGCCTGAGGTCTGAGAACCAAGGACACCTCCGGATTACACAAACACACAGACAGACACTGATAACAACCAACCAACCTGCACACACACTGGCACGCTCCCCGCCCCTCTCCTACTCTCCCCCACCTCCTCCCTAGCGTCCCCCTCCATCCACCTCCCCTCCCCCTATCCCCGTCCTGCCTCTGCCCTCACCACCTGGGTGGTGGCTGGGTGGCAGCGCCTGATTGAGGCAGCAGCCGCCTTCCCCACCCCCTCCCCCCAAGCTTGGCGGTGTGGTGCACGCTGCGCGGCCACACACTCACAATGCCTCTATTTGGATGAACAGACTGTGCAAAGTTTAGCGTACATACACAATCAAATGTTTAAGTGCTGTTGTATAATTCTGATGTGTGCCATTATTACGTTCAACTAGTAATAATTGTGGACTAATTTGATGTTTTTTGTTTTAGGTAATGGGTGTGAAACGAATTGCCCTTTCAGGGATCAATAAAGTTGTCTGAATCTGAATCTCGTGGTTTAGCCACAATCGCCAGTTGTTCGAGGTGTGCGATCAGGGCGTTTCCTCTGCCTCTCAGATTTTTTTCCCATTCATTTAGATTAGAAGAGGCAGGTGACGTGATTTGAGACTCGAACTTTGACGGCTTATAAAATTGAAACTGTTGAGTTATTACAAAATTGTTCAAAACGTTTCATTGGCAGTGTCTCCTTAGTCATCTATTTGTACAATAATTGTTAGATAGAAAGAGATAGAGATAGAAATTGTATGAGGACAAATTTGGGGCTGAAATCTTATTTTGAAATGCAAATTGCAGACTTCCTGTTGGATTTAGGTCAGGGGTGTCCATGGGTGATTTTTAGGTCTTGATGAGACAAACAATTGAGTTTTGGTTTGATCTCTCTACGACATTCCTACAGGCCGTAGTGGTCATTTTAGTGTTTCTAGGTGGTGCCGGAGAGCACATTTTGGCACTTCGATGGTTAATTTTTACATTTTATTAAATTTTTCACCAGACCTGATGTGCGTGCCAATTTTGGTGAGTTTTTGAACATGTTTAGGGGGTCAAATTTGAGTTCAAAGTGGCTGGTGTACAATAAAAAATCATAAACTGAGCAATTACAATAGAGTCCTTGCACTCTATTGTAAATGCTCGGTGTATTATTTATTACTGTGGAATGTTGTCCAAGCTAGAGTCAGTCACATGACCACTGCAGTGTAGCAGGGCTCAGACGAAAACTCAAAAGCGGGGATTTTTTCTGCTGTAGCGGCCATGTTTTAGAAGTTATCCCCACAAAACTTATATCATCTTGTTCAGCAAGTCCTTGTGGCGCTGTACATCTGGTCGTTTTATCGATGTGACTCACGGTTTAGCTGCAATAGGATAAATGCCCTCGAAGGGGATAGCAATTGCACAATGCCAAAATTGGGACCAAAATTGGGGCCAAAATTGGGGCCAAAATCTTGTTTTGGAATGTGAATTGCGGACTTCCTGTTGGATTTAGGTCAGGGGTGTCAGTGGGTGATTTTTAGGTCTTGATGAGACAAACAATTGAGATTTCGTTTCATCTCTCTACAACATTCCTGCAGGCTGTAGTGGCCGTTTTAGTGTTTCTCTGTGGTGCTAGAGAGCACATTTTGGCATTTTGGTAGTTAATTTTTACATATTATCCAATTTTCACCAGACCTGATGTGCATTCCATTTTCTCGGAGTTTTTGAGACTGTTTCGGGGGTCAAATTTGGGTTCAAGTATAATAATAATTAAAGCTGCAAGCAGTGTTGGTCGGGTCTTCACATGCTGGCCCTTCAGGTAGGCTCTGTCATGGCCTTCGGCCCATTAAATGTTAATAAAATATCCATTTTGAAGGTTTTGAGGGTCATTAAAAAAAAAGGACTTTTATTTTGAAGGAGTTTGGGGCTTTTATTTTGAAAGTCTGGGGTAGACCCAAGTGAACTGCTCATTAGGTCCCATGCATATGTGTGTGTGTGTGTGTGTGTGTGCGTGTGTGTGTGTAAGTGAATGAATGTGGGAAGAGAAAAAAGACAAAAAAAAGAATAACAATAGTTATAATAGTATCTGTCATTAATATCAATAATTGTAGCCCACAATAAACGGAATAAAAAGCATAAATCACTTTAAAATTTGACAATCACTATCCATTTACCCTAGCCTAACCAACTCCATTCACTTTGCAGGTATGTTAATTTGTATGTATGCTTGAGTGTGTGTGTATGCAGGTGTGTTGTGATGACCTGAGAGGGCTTGAGAAGAGTTCTCAGCCTTACAGGACATCACAACATGTATGTAAGTGAGGATATTGGTATTGATACGGATGATTGGCAGACAGACAAGAAAAATAAGTCGGATGGAATTAGGTTTGTAAAAAATCAACAAAAGCCAACCAGAAGAACTGAGATTCTCTTGTGTTATTGAGAGAGGATGGCAAATTTTCAAGGGAGGTGTACTCTGTTTTTCCAGTGAGCCAAATGTATAGTGATCCCCAATTTCTAGTTCATGCGAATACTTTTCTTGGTGATGGTGGAGGCCACAAGGACAAGTCTATTGTTTGTTTTGTCCAGGTTGAATGTTGATAAGTCTCCTAGTAGGCAGAGTGAGGGAGATAATGGGATGTGGCTGCCCAGGAAGCGGAATAGTGACTTGGTGACTTCTTTCCAAAAGTGTTTGATGAGTGTGCAGTGACAGGTGGCATGGATATAAGTATTGGGGCAGTTTTGTGTGCAGTGTGAGCAGATTTCTAATGTGAATCCCATTCTAAACAATTTTTTTTGCCCACTGTAGTGAGTTCTGTGGGGTATCGTATACTGTACGAACTGTAGGTAAGCAACTAGCGTTCAGTCTTATTATAACAAATTTGCACATTGAACTGTTACATTCAAATTTATACTGCTATGGTCCATCACAGCCACTCTCCTAAAGATCCATTATGTTCCTGTTAAGAAATGTCATATCTGTGTAAAATTATTTACAGTACTTTTCACTACCAAAATAGCACAGAATTTCCTTTCAAGTAAAAATAAAAGAAAAAAGAAAGGTTAAAAAAACAAACAAAAAAAAACCCAGTTCCTAACCCATTGCTTTAGTGTTGGTCTTTGTCAGGTGACATAACACTCGCAAAAGCTGCATTGCATTTTGGGTCTAAGCACCATTTTGGGTGGCACAGCAATGTAAACAGCTCAACACGGAGCATTTTACTTCTTACAACCCTACTGGAAACTATCCCTTACATAACATGAAACTCTAGAGCTTGACATTAACAGATCCAGAGTAAGACATGACACCATTAGAACAACACGTTGGATGCAGTTTCTTTCACTTGTTATTTATTTATTCTTACTCATTTGAACATGAAATGACTTCTTTATCATAATAATGTAATGTGCATGACTCTTTTAAGTTCATGTCTGAAATAAACAATACAAACAAGCAACAAACTATCTTGTGTCGAGGCTGATAAGTTTGTTGTGACTTTTAATTAAAACAATATAACATTAATTACCAAGCCACTGAGGGGCAAATGGCAGACAAGTTTGCGTATACAGGGAGAAAACCATGTCCAGTTCACTTAACTTTATATTCAAAGATCCATTATTTGTTGTTGTTTTCCAACGGATATTGACATACAGAAAACACTTTAATGCAGACAAAATCACATACCTCTTGGGATTTGCAACTTAATATTTTGGCTATCAAAATTGATTAATGATTATCATAGATAATTATTAATGACATTAAGTAATAAGATCTAATTTACATCAGATCGCCTCAGGAGCACCACCCTTAAAAAGGGAAAAGATACCCACTTTGTTGATTCAATCTCATAAAAGTACTTTACCGTCACCTTGGAGTAGGGTTGCCAACCGTCCCTTGAAAAACGGAATCGTCCCGTATTCAGAAACAAAAGTACGCGTCCCGAATTGAGCTGAAAAGGGACGCACTTTGTCCCGTATTACCATGAAAATCAAAAATAGTGTGTTAAATGTAAATAGAATGCATGAATACAGGGCACTCTTTAAGAATATGTACGGTAAACTTATTCCCCGCCTCTCCTGCTTTGTGACCAATGAGCTGACAGAACACTCACACACGAGTATGACAATACAGAATCCCGCTCATCTCATTGGTCGAGGTACTGTTGCTTGCAAAGAAGATAACGGAAGACAACATAGCAGCAGGAAACAGTGGCCCAATTCCAATCCGCCCCCTAAAGACTCAAGCCCTGAACACTCACTGACTTAACTGACGTCAGCTGTAAGTGACTGAGTGTGAGAGTCTGTGAGGGTCTAGATCCTATAAATAGGAATGGAACAGCACTTCCGCCCTTTCACGTTACCCTGACAACGATGCTGTTGACACTAGTTACTGAGAAGATGCATTTTGGTGCCCCGTGAAATGTGCATCTTTCTCTCTTCTCAGCCTTATAAAATGTATTGTTTGCTGCTCACTCCCTGCTTGTAAACAAAACATATGCCCTGGATCAGATCATCAGACTGCAATAATCACAATCATACACACAGTTGTGACAATCAACATTACTTACATGTAAACTTCTTCTTTCGTGATCCTTCCATGATATCGATCCGACTGCTGTTTACCTTTTTTTTGTTTTCTTTTCCTGGTATTCCGACGGCATCCCACGTATTTGACTTCACAATGCTATGAACTGTGGGTAATTTCCTTACCGTAAGTCAGCATCGGTGCGGACTTACGGTAAGGGTCCAGAAAGGGCTCATTCACGGACTCACAGACTTGATGATCTGACAATGGAACAGCCCTCACACACTCACGGACTTCCCGTGAACGCGCCTCTAAGTCAGTGAGTCTGTGAGGGGTCGGATTGGAACTGGGCCAGTCAAGTTTTCCTCAGACTTTATGTTTACACTTTTCTTACTGCACAAAATGTGCACTATGTTCTGCTTTGTATTGTTATATATTAATTTATACAGTTTTAAATTAAGCAGGACAGATACTTATTTTATTCTGGTAATTTTGTTATTTTGTATTAAAAATAAATTGCTGACAATTATTGGTTTTCCATGTGTTTATATCACTCAAATATGCACCTAATTCAATTCAGGTTTGAGTCAAATAGTTAAAAAATCGCTTTACACATACAAAAAAGGGCTAAAAAAAATTTACGACACCAGGAAGGGTGAAGGTTATCGGGCCGGCCAGCTCTGCCAATGAGGTGTCCCTTATTTATTTTTGGCAAGTTGGCAACCCTACCTTGGAGTGTGATCAATAATTAACTAAATAACTAAAATCAAATTACCATGTTAACAGCTAGTAAAAGTTGAAGATTTTTGGAGTTCTTGTCAGTGAAGAGGTTGGCAACATTCCCTCTTTTACAACGTTTAACAGACAGCATGTAGTTTTTAGGAGCCTTTAATACACAAACAATTAACACAATCTAACTAAACATGTACTATATACACTGTGTGTGTATGTCAGTGCATGTGTGTGCGTGAGTGCAAATTTGTGTGTGTAGGCAAACTACAGGTAAGATGGCTGACAAAGAGAAGGACTTAGGTCCAAGATGGTGGCTGAAAACTACACATTTCTTTTGTTGGAGAAGGACAAAAAAATGTGGTGGAGCTCTGACCATGTGCTTGTAATTTCACACACTGGTGTAAAATGAGCCAAGCTAAAGGGTGTGAGTGTGTGTGTGTGTGTCACAGTGCTAGGTTAGAAAGATTGTTAGTTGAATGCAAAGACCTGGTCTGTGAGAAGCAAAACTTAACTAACAACTTGGCAAAGCCAACTATTAATAACCTAAGTACAGAGATATCACATTAACACTTATACAGTCCTGAATACATTCAACATGGTACCAAGGTTAATGGTCCTGTGCTTAGCCATGCTAAGATGATGCTATCTGGGCCCAGTTCAACATCACCAGTCCTTGAGGGAGGATGCCGGTGGTTTCTTGTCTGGGGATCCAGGCTGAGTAATGTTGGTCCCAAAGTTGAAAGGTACCTGGAAAGTTGCTGGTATCTGGTCGCTCAGTAGAATCCTTGCAAAGTAAGCAGCTCTGTGTTTACTTGGTGATCCTCTGCTTTGGAGTTAGCCAGCAGGCCTCGGCACAGCTGCTAATGCTAACCGCTCTGGCGCCTCGTGTTGCTGCTGTAGGAGGAAGTTCTCTTTGTTTGCTGGAACTGCGACTTGCAGCTCTCAGCAGCTGAAGTCTAGAAGAGGATCCCTTGAGAGCTCAGGACTTCTGGTGAGAGCTCTGACAGGAGCTCAGGAATGTCTCTGAAGGCAAGAGTGAGAGAGGACCTCAGGAGAGGTCCCTGGAGACAAGAGAGACTCTCTGGAGATAAGAGCGGAGGACTTCATGAGAGGTCTCTGGAGACAATACATATCTCTGGAAATAAGAGAGAGAACAAGGGAAGGAGCTGGGTTTTGTTGGCTGGTCAGGGGTGTTGTCGAAGCTTCTTGAGAAAAATGTAAGCAAATCCTGCACCCAGCCATTAATGAAATGTCTGTGAGCTTCAAGGGATTTATAGTTTCTAAACTGATCACAGGTATAACATTACACATTGAAACCATAAAGAAAAATAGTCGGTGTTATCCGGGAACAAAGTTCGACGGAACAATGCAGTGTCTGCTCTCCAGCTGTGTGCTGTTGTCGTATGGATCCATATTGTTAATAGTGAGCAACTTGGCTTAACATTGATCCCTGGCATCCTTGTTGAGTTTGTCTCGCTATGGCTTTGGCTTATTTTTCTACTCCTTCTTTAGTTTGGCGATCTGGCTAACTCAAACCAACTTTACCGAACTGCTCCGTCTGAGAGAGACAGCAGCCGCTGTCTGTTTTTTACCTCCGCTGTACAACCAAAATGGTGCTTAAGCGACAGACATGTTACTGACAAAAAAACCCGATTTGAGTGTGACTATACTGTGCAGTGTCACATGTTGTACTGGAGTCTAACAAAACTGAACAATCTACTGAACCACCTTTGAGACGAAGCAGCATCTGTTTCAAACTCATCTAGAGATTATGTTGTTGGAACTGAAAGTCCAGGGGGGTATTCCATCAACATAGCTAAGAACATCCAGACTAAGGTGTAATTTTGAGGTTTGAATTAACACCAACTCCCAATCCAGCCCCGACCCGTTCCATCAAGTGAAATCAGCTGGCTCCAGCTGACGCTAATTCAAGCCTCACCTGTTAAGCCGCACCCTGTGCACATGCTCAGGGAAAATAAAAAGCCTACTCTAGGTGTAATGAAATTCACCAAGTGCATTAATTTATTTTTTAAATAGTGATATTTATCACATTTATCAACTGATTGCTATGTAAATTTTAGATAATGATACATTTAATCAAATTATTTCACATGATTCATCATATTTATCACACAATTGTTTGCAGATAATGACATTTTCCTAAATGTATCGGTTTATAGGAGATAATAACACAACATTTATCTATTTATTGTAGAAAATGACATTTACCAAATCCATCAATTCAATGAAGATGAGGACCCCTGTTGAGTGAATGCAGGTGACAGTGAATCAGTTATCTATCTCCCTCTCCCTGGATACACTGCTTATATGGTCTAAACCTGTGTCAGCTGACCTCAATTGGCTGTGAATGTGCGAGCCAATTGGAGGCAGAGTGGGGTGGGAATGGGAGAGCAATCACATGCTCAGGTGGTTTGGTGAACATATCCAGTCTTTTGTTTTTAATGTATCAGTTTCATTTTATTATATTTTTGTTTTTATTAGTTTGATTTTGTCTTTAAAGATATAAGTGATTTTATTTATTTTTTAATAATTGCTGTTTTTTTAATGAATTATATTAATTTATGTTTTACATATTATTGTTTTATCATTACATGACAATTGTGAGCATGTAAATGCACTGGCAGAACTGTCTTTTTGGGTGTCTGCTCCTGTCAATGCATTTTAATGTATTTTCGAACTATCATTTCCCTATATTACTGTGCAATATTTTTTTACTATGGTTAAATGAAATTTACTTGTAGTATTATTTCCTTCACATTTGCTTATGTGTTGATTAGCCTGTTCCCAAAGTATGAGACATATATACCATTTTAGCTCCCTCCTTGTAATTCCATTTTAGCTCAACAACAGTAAGAATATCAGGAGGACTTAAACTGGAATTGCATTCATTAACTATGGGCTAGACTTCATATAATTCTGGACACTCATAAAAGAAGCAAACAAGTTATAAATCCTGGACGAAATCACATATATTTCCACAGCCCTAGCTTGGAGAAACTGGATTTACTGGAATCGTAGCATCATTCTGGTGTAAATTAAAAAAAAAAAAAGAAGTGTCTAGGTGCTACGGATGCAAAGATAGCAACAGCCTCAGTCAAGTCATATCTGGAGATTAATTAATGTTAGCAGTAACTAACGTTGACATTAAGAATTATCAATCGGGAGGCGCGGCCAGCGTCAAATCATAGAGACAAAAATATGACACTGTTGCTTGCTCTGATTCAGGTTTACACTGATTCCAGGCTAGAAAAGGCTGAAAGCCTTAAAGCCATTAGCTTAAACCAGTGGTTCTTGAACTTTTTCTGTCATGCCCCCCTTTGGAAGAAGAAAAATTTCTGGGCCCCCCCACCCCAACAAAATTATCACAAAAATAAAAAACAACTTAAATTTCAACTCCATCAGACTGTGCTTTCTCAAATGAAAATATAATGAAATGTGAAATCACCTTTTTAGAACAATAACAATAACAACAAGTTCAATCTGCGCTAAGGTAAACAACAAACAGACTTTTGGCAACAAAAATGAGCAAGTCATATTGTGAGAGCTCAGTATTATCACAGTATTAGTTGCTGCAATGAGCCTGTTTTCCACGGCATATCTTCTCTAAACATGAAATGCAACATGTGCAAAAGAACAAATACAAGTGCAGGTATTTGGCAAGATAGATGAGGTCTCTTCATTTGTGATGGCTCAACTCACTGGTTCGAAGTACTAGTGGCTGCAATGAGCCTATTTTTCACTGCACATCATTTCAAAACAACAACAAATCATGGTATATTTGTGCTAAAACAGCACAAAAACAAGTTGTGAGCCAGGGCTCAGGTCACTGTATCACTGTACTCAAAACAATAACAAAGTTCAAAGTGTGCAACAAAAAAGTGCTGATATTTGGCAAGAAGTATGAAATCCATTTGTGAGTTCTTCATCACTATTAGTGGCTACAGTGAGCCTGCGTTTCACTGCAGATCTTTTCAAAACGAAGCTGCAGGCTTGTTACTGACACTCTCAATTCATGTTCAATATTCAGCTTAGATCCGTGCATTGTTTTCAGGGAGGCAACAGCAGAAAAGCCAATCTCACAGAGGTAGGAGGTGGCGAAGGGAAGCAGAATACTCACAGCCCTCTGTCCAATGAGTAGATGCTCTCTCTCCACACTGACCCAGAACTCAGTGTCTGTGATGAAAACTGTAGTCTCAGGGAGGAGTCAGATGTCATCTCAATGAACTGGTCCTCTTCAGCAGAGCTGAAATCAGCAGGTGCTGCAGCACTGAAGGGATCTCTCACCCAGTCATACTGAGCACTGTTGTCTGGGAAGTATTTTTGAAAAATCCTCTCAGGGAGGAGATGTGCTCCTTGACACATGGAATCACTGTGGTGGCATCCAAATCATTGGTTTCAACAAATTCACTCAGATGCTCAAAGGACTCAGTATTTCCCCTCTCAAGGTGTTTTCCCCATATCTCTAGCTTTCGAGTGAAGGAGCTGATCTTGTCTGCCAGCTGAGGAAGGTAAGCGATAAGACTTTACCTGGCGAAAGGCACCATGCTTTGCTGTGTAACAACACAGCTGAGTATCTGGCTCCCATCTCCTCACACAGCGCTGAGAACAGTCATGCCTTCAGGGGTCTCGTTTTGATGAAATTCACCACACTAATGACATCAGTCAAAATGGCGTTTAGTTCAGGGCTCATCTGTCTCGCTGCTAGCGCTTCTCTGTGTATGATACAGTGCGTCCACTGTGCTTTTGGCGAGACCCTCTTGATTAGTGCCTGTAGTCCCTTTTTTTCCCCCTGCCATGGTCTGTGCTCCATCTGTGCAAACACCCATACAGTTTCCCATTTCAGCCTGTGCCTTGTCATGTAACCGTCAATAAGGTAAAAGAGCTCGTCAGTGGTTGCTCTTTTAGCGACATACTTGCAAAACAGCAAATCCTCACTTATTGACTGTGATGTGACAAAGCGAATACAAGCAATAAGCAGACAGTCTTTAGTGCAGTCAGTAGCCTCATCCATTTGCAAGGCAAAATGAGTGTCTTTTACTTTTTCTATGAATTGATCTTCCAGGTCATTTGAAATGTCACATATACACCTTGCAATGGTGTATTAGACAGGGGGACAGCCTTCGATTTTGCAACACTTGTCTCATCAATCATAGTTGAAACGATATCTAGAGCTGTGGGGAGTATAAGTTCCTCTGCTATCCTGTGTGGTTTCTTGGACTACGCAACTCTGTATGCAACCTGTTATGATGCCAGTTGTGCTTTGTTGGTCACTGATGCTGTTTTTTTAAAGCGATTTTCCTGCTTGAGGTATTCATCAAGTTTTCTCTTACAGATCTTTAGTGGCTTACTGGCATGAGGGGTGTAAAGTCTCCAAGTGTTTAATTTGTTTGGTTTCATACTGTCAGCTGTCGGAGTTTTCAGACATAAGACACAGACAGGTCTCTCCTCATCTCCTACCACATTTGGTGTAAATCCAAGAGTAAGATATGAATCGTCATATTTTCTTGACTTGGGTTTTCGTGGTTGATCAACGTCACCGTTGGCTGACTTTGTCTGATTTGTATCTGACGCGTCGCCTGTTTTTCTTTTTGCCCCTGTGTAATGTATTTGTCCATCTGCAAACCGACTCTCTCTCTCTCTCTGTCTGAATGTGAATTCACTATGGAAACTATGTGCCACCCACACAACACACTTGCTAAGCAAAATCATAGTCCTCTTGGTTTTGGTAGCCCATACCTTCATTTTTGGAATATCTCAACTGCATGTGAGACAGATATGCTTCCTATTACTAAAAGCCTGCTGAAAAGGTTATAAAGCTTCATGGAGCAGAGTAAAGTTAAGTTGGCTACACATTAGATGATTTTGAGCAAGGTTCTGAGCCCAATGGTGGGATGGAGGGGTGTGTAGCCTGAGCCATGGCTTTGTCACAAATGATTATTTGTTCAAATATACCTCAAGTGTGTGGTGTCAGTACGATTATTTCACTGCTCCCAATCGAGTCGGAGCCTCTCTTATCTTGCATCGTAAATATCAAACACATTTTACGATTCCAAGTCGGGCTGTCTCCGATGGAATATCTGCAATAGCCAATGACAACGAGCATACTGGGAAGCGTCACCAACTGGATGATACTTTTAGTAGTAGTAGTAGCAGTAGTAGTGCTATAATTGTAAGATCACATGTTTGTGAAATTGCCATTGTGAAATCTTTACTACATATGGCAGGTGTGTGGTCTTGTGGTCTGGCCAAGTCATCTAGTGTGTGCGTTCGCAGGATTATAGTGTTAAAAAATCGAAGCATACCCGTCTGCAGCCTGCAGAAAGGGGCGGGGTAAAAGGTGGACCTTTGGTCCCGCCCACACGCAATTTTTATTGGTCCAAAGTCAAATGTATGCAGGGTTAAAGGCTGATTGTGATTGGCCACTGGTTTTTCAAAATTGAAGAAAACAATAGAGGTTTCCCACCAAAAATCACTCTTCTGGCTGTTTCCCCACTGTTTAGTTTGTAGAGTTTAGCCGAAACATAACTTTACCAAAGTGGACGAAATGTGAAACGTAAGTGTCGTATTATATGTTGTGTTCATATTATTTTATCTTAGTTAAATTACGGCAGTTGGACAAAGGTTTGTGTTAACCCACGTGCAGGTCAGGAATTAAGGTATATCACGGTCAGTCTGCTAAATGTAAACAAGCTGGTGGATGCTAAAGTCCTAACAATGTGACGTTAGGTAAGGTGGGGCTAACATTAACCTTACCTAATGTCACCATTTAACGTTATGTGATCACATAAGCACATAGTGCTTATCACACATCACTGTGCTTATCACATATTTGTCCCATGAGAGGAGACAAGGCACAAGCTGCAGCTCTCCATGTCCGCACTGGAGACACCGTCTGCTGGTTATTTGTCACTAGGGTTAGGGTTAGTGCAATTGGCATCTGTGCAACAAGGAAACAACAATTGTAACAATTGGTGCCTTCAAATGGGTCCTTTTTTATTGTGTTCAAGAGAAGAGACCATATGACAACCCCACTCTTGTCGTATTCATGACATCGTAAGACAAATTTATCAAAAAGCTCAGAGTTCACAAGTTGTGATGTGTTTGCTGAAGTACTGTATTTTAGTTTAGTTTAGTTTAGTTTATTTGTCATTGTACAAGTTACAACGAAATTAAGAATTGCTGCTTCAGACACAATGTATAAAAAATGCTTAAATAATTAAAAAACACAATATACGAACACAAAATAACACAACAACAAGAACAGTTAAAAAGTGCAGGCAGTGTAAAGTGTGGATGTTTCCATGATAAATAGATAAATAAATGGGAGTGGCTGTTCAAGTATTCACGTTAAGTGTTCTGATGGCTGTGGGGAAGAAACTGTCTCTGAGTCTGGATGTGCGGGTTCTGATCTGTCTATATCTTC
>JAPQLA010024086.1:0-12727 GCA_029822935.1 Naso vlamingii | reverse complement strand
ATATATATATATATATATATATATATATATATATATATAGAGAGAGAGAGAGAGAGAGAGAGAGAGAGAGAGAGAGCAATAATGATATACACACACACAACCTGTACAAAGTTGTTTGCAAAGTTGTCTTATACCTGGCAGGAGCCACATCAAAGTACAATTGCAATAATCATTTTCTGTGTGCCTACAGTTGCAGCCTTTTATCAAACAATTCAGCTAAGTTAAAGATATGATTCATCTGGCAGTAAGACTAATGCTTACATTCAATGGTATTATAATTACTCAGTGGCATTACGTGTGCGGTTTTCCACATTTCCCACATTATTCCAGAAATGTGGAAAACCGCGCACATAATACCACTTCCAAAGAAAAAATATCTCAAGGAACTCAGTGATTATCGTCCTGTGGCTTTAACTCCTACTGCTATGGAAACCTTAGAAAGAATTGTGGTTCAGCAGTGAAGTCCGTAGGTAACAAATGAGACATTTTCCAGTTTGTATACAAGTTAAATCATAGCACATAAGATTTTCAGAAGAAAATTTTCAGAGCGTGTAATCCCTCAACTGTTATGTCTTCCACTAGGCAAATACAGCACATCATGTCCAATTGGAACAGAGTACAACTACAACATGACCCTCTGTGGTCGAACCTGCCACTCCCTCAGCCAGACTGACTACTCGTGCCAGGCCAGCTTGACCACAGTGGACGGATGTGGCTGTGTAGAGGGAACATACATGAATGAGACGGGGCAGTGTGTGTCCAGTGTCAATTGTCCCTGCTATTATAAAGGAAACATTTACACCCCAGGAAGGTTTCTCAAAAAAGACCGCACCATATGGTAAATATATTGTGTAGTGATATTACTTCTATATTAGCTAGCCTAGGTAATAAACACTTAACAGCTTACTTGATAGAGACCCGTAAAATTAAAATTGTGGACAGGATACATTTGTTCCATTTAAGGGAACTACGCACTAGCTACTCGGTGCAAGTATCTGACATGCTAACGTTAGCTTGGCTGTTCGCTCATAATGAAAACACAACTTGCACATTATTTGTAGAATTTTCCTGTCACCATGCCAGTTTAGAATGTTAGTATGCCAACTAGACACACTTAACACACAAAGTGCATCTGAGCTGGGATTGTGACTGCATTGAATATTTATTGTTGCAGGTATATATTGGATCATAAACCAAAACCGACTGATAAATCAATTGACCTGATGATGGCACTGAATGATCATTCAGAGGATGATCGACATTGCATACCTGCCATCAATTTCTTTTCCGCTCTAAAACATTTCAAGAGGGTCTGCTGTGCTGTCTTTGGCAACTACTATTTTTAAGCGTGATGAAGAAGAAAGGGGAGGGCCGAAAGAGCTAGCAAAATTTCAGCATTCAGCAATATTTTACATTGGAATGTCAAAGGAGATGTGTGAGGAATTGTTTCTTATGCGATCTGCAAGTTTGGGTATCAAAATCAGTATTGGGAAGGAAAAAAATGGTGTCGGAACATCTCTAGATGTTGGCTGATGATGTTAGCTCTGTTCCTCATGACCTCTCTTACCTGTTCTCACAGCTACTGCAGAGAAGGAGTTGTCACCTGCCCAGGAGAGAAAGAACCACAATGTAGGTTTCCACTTGTGGACTTATGCTCAAATCTCTTTGGTCAAATAACCACACACAGTTTGAGTTCTAAGATAAACTGTTGATTCATGTTGTAAATGACATGATAAGAATGTTAAACCCGCCTACTGATTATTTGTCAGATATGTTAGAGGCCTGTTGAGTGCTCTAAATTTTTTTTTTTTACTTCTGCACATCCAAGCTCAAAGAAATTTTTCATGCTGGATTACAGGGAACTGTTGAAGAAATTATGCATTTGTAGACATTTTGAAATTCAGCATGATTGTAAAATACTTGATCCTGAATTATTCCTTACCTAGCCCAAACATCATGCAAAGCCCCCATGGTGTACTTCGACTGTGCCACTGCTCCATCTGGGAGCACTGGGACTGAGTGTAAGAAGAGCTGCGACACATTGGACGTGTACTGTGTAAGTACACCATGGCACTAACACACTCATCAAAGTCAAGCGCCTCAAAGCATTTTCCCTGTTCGGCTCACAACCTCTTTTTTTCCCTCCACCTTGGTTGAATGCAGTTCAGTACAGGCTGTACCTCAGGCTGCATGTGCCCTGATGGCTTGGTGTCAGATGGAGCAGGAGGTTGTATCAACGAGACCAGCTGTCCATGTGTGCACAATGGAAAGGTCTACAACCCTGGACAGACACTGACTGTGGACTGCAACACCTGGTTTGTACAGTGCTTAAGATATGAGCTTAGTATGTATTGAAGGCACAACTAAAAATTCCACAACACAATGATTTCAGACTGCACTGAAATTTACAGTGAAACTAGACCAACATTTTTGTCTTAACTTTGTCATTATGATGTATAACCTGATTGAACAGTGTAATAGCGGTTGAAAAATGACACCATTCGCTGCTGAATTGCTCTCCAATAATCCCTGTTTGTACCATGAGATTTTCTTTGCCACTGGGACGAGGGTTTCACAGAAAAATGAAAAATCAGTGACGCTCTCTGTACTCTCTGTCCTCATTGGCTGGTCTGTGCTGCGCTTCTTAGTGACAGTCGACGTCGGTACGAGCTGATTAGCTCACCATGCTCTGACTCGCCTCTGCCAACAACAGAGTGTCTGCAAGCCACACCGTCAGTCGACTGGAGCTGGAGCTGAGACGGACCAGTTTACTCCAGTTCAAACTGGACTTAAAAGAGAGAGAGACAACAAACGAAATAAAGCGCGAGCCGAAGCAAACGGCTGCAGCAGATTTGCTTCAAACGAGTCTCATGCTACAACTAACCTTAGCTTGATAGCTTATTTGCAGAACTTCTACTGTAGCTTAAAAAAATTAAACTGAGGAAAAAATGTCTGTGACGACACAACCAAGTTCAAAGATGACCCTCTAAAACAAGATAAAGTTCACATTTTTTCTTAGGATGAAATCACTTCTTCTTTCTTCTTCTATGTTTCCTAAAATTCTAAACCCACATTCAAATGACTTGCTGTATGGTTTTGGTTACTGTTATGATGTTTTCTTAAAAAATCATAATAATTTAAAAAGTACATCACTCCTGCATCCTCTGAAAAATATGCAATTCAAAGTTTTTGTGTGGTTTGTGTCTCCCCAGTTACTGCAGTGGGAGGAAGTTCATTTGTACTGACAACGTGTGTGATGGAGTCTGTGGGATCTATGGCGACGGTCACTATGTGACATTTGATGACAAGAGGTTTGACTTCAACGGACAGTGTGAATACACACTCCTGCAGGTAAAGTGGCAGACTGAAAGATGTTCAGTGATTAAACTTCCGATTCTTCAAATGTTAAGCTCTGTTGATTTGGTACCATGATAACTGCAGATGTGGTTTAATACAACAGCAAATGACTCAATAATGACGCTCTCACTCACTTCTGTCATGACATGAACATGGCTTGAGTACATTTGCACACAGCAGGAGAGAGAAAAATTTGATGATGGGCAACCTGCCGTTAACAGCTCCACATCTAAGTGCTAACTGAGGCAGATTTATTTAGAATCAACTTCCTCTAGGTCGTAGACTTTGATGGGTCGTAGAATTGTTTGAACAACAGGCCTGTGATGACTGTCATACATTCATTTGATATTCTAACCCATGTATTGCCACTTCAACTCTTGTAATGTGGCTGTAATGTAAAGCAACAGCAGAAAAGAATTTGAAGATGTTACATGTGACATTATAGTATCAGTTTCGATTCCTTTTAAGTGGTTAAATGAGTATATGGAAGTACAAGAGTGTACAGATTGTACAGCCAGCAGCCAGACCAACAGTTATCCTGCCTGTGGTATCACTGAGGCTAAGGTGAGGGCTCGGGTAGTACTCGGATGGGAGACTTCCTGGGAAATCTAATTTGCTGCTGGAAGTGGTCTTGATGATGGTCAGCAGGTGGCGATCTTCCCTCTGGCTAAACATCTATCCCATTGCCCCGATGCAGTGACGGGGACACTGTGTTGCAGGAGATGCTGTCTTTTTGGATGAGGCATTAAAATCGAGGTCCTGACTCACTGTAAAAGATCCCATGGCACTTGTCACAAAGAGTCGGGGGTTCCCCTGCGTCCTGACTAGATTCCTCCCCTAGCTCATTCAGTCTGGCCTACGAATCATCCCCTCATGTAATTGGCTTATTTCTTCATCTCACTCTCCACCTTAAGCTGGTATGTGGTGAGCGTTCTGAAGCATAATGGCTGCTGTGCATCAACCAGGTGGGTGCTACAGACTGGTGGTGGTTAGTGAGATCCCCCCTTCACTGTGGAGCCCTTTGAGTATCTTGAGATAGAAAAGCGCGACATAAATGCAATTGATTATTGTTATTTGTCTGAAAGCAAAATGAAGGTTTACTGAAAGACAAGAAATGGTTCCCAAATTCTGTACCATGAGCAAAATCCAGGCCGCCTTGGTGAAAACCAACAGTCTGTATCATCTAAATACTGTCTTTATTTTGTGACCCATTAATTAAGATTTAATCAAATTATTTGAAGTGGATTTTGGAAAGATTACTCGAACAAAGCAATGAGAGTTAAAGTGAGGAAGTGTTTTTTAACTCATGCTGAAACATCAATAAAGATGTGATAAGACTATAAAGAATGAAGCTGATATCTTTAATGGGATAATGGCATTACACCATTATATGCTGCATGGATTGCTGTGAGGACTTAATGCTTTTGCAGGTGATTTAAATCCAGCAAAGAAATACAATGAATAGCTATTGCAGAAAACATTACTGTATCACGGATTGTAACTTAAACAATGATGTCTAGTGATTGCATCTTGTGTCTGTTCCACAATCAGGACAACTGTGGCAGTGATCAGAGCAACAGCAGCTTCAAAATTATCACAGAGAATGTCCCATGCGGATCCACAGGAACAACCTGCTCCAAGACCATCAAGATCTTCCTGGGGGTAAAAACAACACACTTACACCACCCACATGTTCTGTCTCAATCTGCATCATAGTAGAATTTCATCCCATGGTCATGCTATGATGCTGATGCCCACAGTTTAATAAAAAATATGTGGACATGTGCAGCCTGTGCTTACATTAACATTTAAGAAGACATATACTCATTTTTAAGTCTTTGACTTTGATTTTGGACTCCCTGTAGAGCAGCTGGGCACAACAAATGGAACTATAAAGTCTGTAGATCTTCAGAAAACTGACTTGCGCCCTCTCTCTTTGTTGTATTTTCTGCATTCTCTCAAAACTGTCTGTGTCGGTGATGCCTCCTCCTTTCCCTCATGCATACCTCCGCCCTCGGCTGTACTCACAACCCCTTTACTGACACAAAATAAACACAGCTAGGACACTGATAAAATGTTACCTACAGCTCACGCTTCTTACTCTTGAACACAACAAAGCAACGTAGGAACAGCCGTCCTTAGGACCCCATGTTGTCAGTGCAAGTTTGCACATTAAACGAAAAACTATTGTTGTGGTTTGGCCTTCCATTTACATTATAACATCGTGCTGGTGCCCCTGAAACCGCAAACTCTTCAAAAGGCATTCCAAAATGCAATCTTTTAAAACCGCAACCTTCTTTCCGGCTGTGTAAATTGGCAAAACAGTAAGTCTGTGATAGCGATGACTACACTAATGCTAATGCTAGCGCAAGTCAATCCATTCCACAATAGTCACTACAAAACTCTGATTAAACACTCCACAGTGCACTCAAAGCCATGCCAGTATGACAACAGTCTGTTGAGTCAGAACAGAACTTCTGTCTGGTGCTCACCTCTTTAGGAAAGTTTTACAAAGTTACCTGTCCTGTATTCACGCCCCCCAGAAAACACTTTATTAGAGCCATCTCAAGAGTCCTGATATTGTCATCCAGCAGAGAGCAGAGTGCAGCGGTGTCTGAGCAGAGTCAGGGACGGCAGACACAGCACTGTGTGCACAAGTTGACATGCCCATATAAGGAAGTCCAGCACCCATTAATGTCACTGGAAAAACACTGTTAAAAAAACACTGTCAAACACAGTGTGCCGAGCCAACTGAAACAGCCTGCGGAGCTCACCTCCAAATACATGAACCTCATTATGTAACACTTTGGCATCATTTAACACGAGTATCCGACATTGTTACAACATTTATAGGTCAGAAAAGACTGAACTTATAACTGTACGGAAAAAAACAGTTTCTTTTCAGCTATCAGAGAACCTAAGTTCCTTCTTCACAATATAGCATATTTATTTATTTTTATTTATTCAGTTTAAAGTTACAGGGACAATGCACATTAATAAACATTTCTGAAATGTGCCAGTTTAGCCATTCTGGCTAATTTTCAACCACAGTCCCTGGGCAGGTGTGATAAATAAATAGCTTGTTACTTTCAGGTGAAAACCAGAGAAAAAAAGGAGAGAGTATTTGTCGAACACTTGATGATTTTTTCCACTCTGTTTAAATGGTACAGTAATTCATGTTTATTTAATGTTGTTGCCCACAGGATGATGAATACCAATTTAAAGATGAAAAATTCCAATTGGTTAAGGGCGCCAGCAAGGTGTCCCCTGCTCAGATACAGAAGATGGGTATTTACATGGTGGCAACAATCCAGAAGGGACTTGTGCTCATGTGGGACCAGAAGACCAGCCTTTTCATTAAACTTGGCCCAGCGTTCCAGGTAAACAGTCAAGTCTGCATGTCTTGACTGGCTACTGACTTATTCACAAAGCATCATTTCCTTGTCTTGGGCAGGCCAGTTCATTTCAGTCTGGTTTATTATAACACTATGGAAATCGTCAGGACATATTGTTCTGCCAAGGAATTCACCTAAATCAATATCTTTGATTAACATATTAATTAGCAAATGCATAATGCCAATAAATTTAAAGAAGCTGCGCGTATTGCTAAAACGGCAAAGAATTATTTCTCACCTCTGCAACTCTACTGAGATTTTTAGCCTCTTTTAGCTTGCGGTTTTGTTTTAAACAGTAACTTTACAGTATGGTTGGTTGCTAGTTGCTCTCAACAGCAAAGTAAATTAATCAGTTCAGCTTTAAATTAGCTTAAATAACATTTTCATGATTGGCTTAGAAATCTTACCTTGTGCTGTGATAGTCTGAGATTCTTTGTAGACAGCAGCTCTTTTGGAACCATGTGTCAACTTTAAAGACGAGACACAGTAAAATTTGACATGGGGCACATTTGTCATGAGTTTGGTAAATATTAGACATCACAGAGAACTTTATAAGCTAGACAATTTAAGCATCAAATGAAAATGCCAAACCAATGCTGTTTTAATGACAACAGTCATTGTATTTGCTCCTCTCAGGGCAAAGTCTGTGGTCTGTGTGGAAACTTTGATGGCAACAGTAAAAATGACTACACTACACGCTCCCAAGAGACAGTGGCAGACGTCCTTGAATTTGGTAACAGTTGGAAGATTTCTTCCAGCTGTCCGAACGCTGAACTCATCACTGATCCCTGTTCAACCAATGTGTACCGTGCCGCGTGGGCTCAGAAACAGTGCAGCATCATCACCAGTGTCACCTTCCAGAGCTGCCATTCACAGGTAGCTAAAGTGATAGCACACATGCTCACATGAATGCATATACAAATTTAAACTGCCATGATATGTAGGAAATTATATTGTTTTTCTTCATCTTTGGCACTATGTGCTCATTGCTTTGTGTGATAATCAGTTGAGTAGTCTGTCTGTGCATTTGTTGAATTAGAATGCTAGTCCACCTGTAGGGCAACCTGGAGAGTTACTGCTTTTGCTACCAATACCACAACTGATGCTGTTACTACTAGTAATAGTTGTAAAGGATAGCAGTTTGATTTGCTAGCCTTGACCTCCATTATTCTACTAAACAATACATTATTGTGTGTTCAAGGTTGACCCTGGCCCATACTTTGATTCTTGCGTAAGAGATTCTTGTGCTTGTAACACCGGTGGGGACTGCGAGTGTCTGTGCACTGCTGTGGCTTCCTACGCCAAAGCTTGTAATGAAGCTGGGGTCTGCGTTAGGTGGAGAACTCCAAAGCTGTGCCGTAAGTTTGGCCACCATTACACCAAGAAAATCTGACCTACAGGAAGAAGAACTTAGAATATTGAGGTTCTTCTTAATGCTAAATTTAAAACAAAAATCTACATTTGTATCTTTAATGCACAGATGTAAAAAATTATTTTCATATTAAGTATCACCCTGACTTTTGTCAAATAGAGTAATTGTTTTGTCTCTTGCAGCTATTTTCTGTGACTACTATAATGCCCCTAATGGTTGTGAGTGGCACTACAAGCCTTGTGGAGCTAACTGTATGAAGACATGTAGAAATCCATCAGGGAACTGTTCCAGCCTCATCACCGGTCTTGAAGGTACGTTCAGCAGGTCTTTTGGCATGTCATCTTCTTAACTAGTGGACTCTGTGATTCAAGGCCAAGTCAGCTGACTGATTCACCTTACGTATGTTCAGACTCACTGTGAAAGAAAATGTAAATCAGATGTGTCTTTGAGATTTAGACAGAGGCCCACATGTGTCTGAGCCACCAATAGTACTGCCGTTTGGTTGGACAAAAAAGAGAATGTCATTTTCTTGTTGTCTCATTATGCTTTATACTGATTGGATGTAATTGCAAACGTGTGATTAATGACAAACATAAGTGTTCACAGTATTTGAGTTAAGTGTCATTTCATGGTGTTCCTGTGTTACACACAGCTAAACTGTCAGTTTGGTCAGTGCATAGCTACTCACAAAGACGGAAAAACTGTAAGAAA
Source organism: Naso vlamingii (assembly GCA_029822935.1). NCBI lineage: Eukaryota > Metazoa > Chordata > Actinopteri > Acanthuriformes > Acanthuridae > Naso > Naso vlamingii. The sequence goes on along the minus strand of JAPQLA010024086.1, from coordinate 3,892 downwards.
AAACTCAAGGCCAGATCCACAAAGAATGGACTGCATCTGCTAATAACACCATGATTTGTGCAGAATTAGCTTGCGCAATCTGCCCTGTTTTAGCACTTTATCCACAAAAGAATTCGCAATAATTGTATGCTGACAAAACACGCCCACAAAGTTTGACAGCTGAGTGCAATTTGCCCCCCTTTTGCGTCAAATTGAGTAAGCGGATCTTTTCCCAGTGTTTCAGTCTTTCATTCTTATTACAGAATACCAACTGGGTCATGATGGAAAGTGCTGAGAGAGCGCAACATGTTGCAGAAAGCGTCAGTTTTGTTTGTTGCTCACAGTTGGCTGTGTGTTGCAGCTGCTCCAGCATCTTCTCACAGCAGCTGACACTATACAAACGTCTCCAAAATTAGAAAAAGCCTGTTTGCTTTTACGCACAGTGCCGTGTTTGCTTCAATAAGAGGATCAGCCAGGATTTGATGATACTTAATTGTCTTTGTCCTGCTTCACATCCTCACAGGTCCACTGTTACACACACATCTCAGGTTTATACATGAAATTGTTAGTAATAAAGGCAATCCACATGAATTACTCCTGAGCTCCATCAGACTCAGAGGCATAGCCAGATAAAATAATAGTTTCATTCATAGTTAATAGCTTTTTTTAAAATTCATTCTTTTTTTTAATACATGTTTACGGTTCTCGGCAAAAATACACCTGAAAATGACCTCAACAAGTGTTCCCCTTTTTTAAATATCTGCATCTGTAGAAGATTTTACAGGCATGAATAAACACACACACAAGAGGAGAGGAGAATCACTTGAGTTTTTCCATCTCTTTTTCCTTTTCTCTCTCTCCCCTGTGTGTGTAAGAGAAATCAGGTAATCAAAAATAAAGTGAAAATATTCAAGTAAACACCGTGCGCATGTGCGAGTGTATTTTGTATGTCTAAAATTATTCACACCAATAGCGATAAATTAATAAGGCCTAATTGACCTCCATAAACAGGATCACAGCTGTCAGATCGTCTTTACAGATCAGTCAGACAATCAGACAGCTGCAGAAACCTGTGTCTTTATTGGATCCAGAAATTTCAAACTCCAATATAAGCTCACAATCCACTTGATTTCCCCTCTGTCTGTGAATTTTGACTGTAATATCACTCAATATCAATTCAATGTCATTCAAAGCTTACAAACTTTGTGAATTAGGTGGTATTTGCAACTAGGCTTATTTGCATAGGAAGGGGGCAATTTTGCGCTGAAATTATGAATATTCCCTAATTTACATGCCTACAAATGGAACAGGCGCAGCTAGGAGTGGCAGTGCAGTTTGTGTGCAGTTTGCATGCATTTCACCCTTTGCGCCTGCTTTGTGGATTGCACGCTATTTTTTTCTCTCCTTTGCCCAAGTTTAGTGGTTGCAAAAGCAGCACAATCCTTTTGTGGACCTGGCCCTCAGTGTTTTGTTGCTGTTTTGCTTCACTAGTGTTAAAAATCACATATTTATGAACATGTTTTGTGTTGGCCTTACACACAGTCTTCTTCAGTTTGTGAGTATGATAGAAATGCAATGTGAATGAATCAGTTTGCCATTTTGCCAGACATGTATTTCTGCTGAGGTTAATCAGAATGTTATAATGTTGTTGCAGGTTGCTATCCACAGTGTCCCCCAACTCAGCCCTACTTTGATGAAGACACTATGAAGTGCGTCACACAGTGTGGTTGCTATGATGACAAAGGCGCCTATTACAGCATTGGAGATAAGGTTCCATCAACAGAGAACTGTGACAATTGGTATGTCTCATATGGATAATTTACTTTCACATTGAGTTCTCAGCACACTGTAGGATAAGATAAGAAAATAAACAATAAATTAGTAACATAACACAACAACAAGTACCAATATGAATACATACAACTGAGAAAGACATTGTTAACCTGCCTGTGAGCTACACAAGTAATGATTAGGGGCAATTCAAACCAAATTAGGCACAGCAGTCATTAGTGCAGGTCTGTGCAGCAGTGTGGAAGTGGCACCCATTTGATTGGCCTATCATCTGATATACTCTCTTCCCTTTTCTTTTTGGAACTCTTTGGGAGTTGCTTTATCCCAAGCTCAAATCATTGAGCTCAAATCATTGAGCTCAAATCATTGAGCTTGTGATAGGGCGAAGAAAATAAGTTAATGCATCACCACAAATTTAAATCCAATAGTATGATGATTACATAATCTTCCTCCATTTAAGTACCTGAACAAATAACAAACAAACAAACAAACCAAAAAAAGCAAAAATTTAAAGCAGAGAAATCTCTCTTCTGCAATGTGCTTACTATACGTAGCAGGTTAATGGTCATCATTTAATCTCACATTTGATAAATTTTCACAATGCGTAAACAGAATAATCCCACATCATAAGCTTGAACTAACCAAGTATTTGTATTTGTATTTGTATTTTGTATTTATTTGTTTATTTGAATGGGACAATGCACATTAATGAACATACAAATATGCAAAACATGCCGGATTGTAGCAAAAATGCTAATTTCCATCCATAGTCTCATTACATAAAAACATTGCTCAGGCAGGTAAAATACATAACAACGGCAAAGAAGACTTTAAGACCTCACAACTACAAATCATACAATAGACAGTTACAAAATAAGACATAGACAAACAATATCAAAACAAAGAGTACGCAGATAGAAAATATCAAAGCAGCCGAAGATATAACATTTTAACCCACAGTTACAGATAAAAGAACAATAGACCAAGAGCCCCAGGAATAAGTGTCAGATTAAAAATAGTGTTTAGGGTAAATGTGTACATGTCTGTTTTATTTTTAACCAATGTTTGGGTTTTTTTTTTTAAAGAGTAGGTAGTTATCGCAGTTTCTGATGTGTGGTGGTAACTTATTCCCGGAATGTGTTCCTCTTACAGATAAAACCATTTGACAAAATTTTGTCCTACGCCTCAGTACATTACAATCACCTCGAGTTTGTGCCCTCATTCTTCGTCCCTCATTGTTTTTTTTCTGGATGAATTCATTCAATGGTGGGAGGGCAAAAGCATTTAAGGCTTTAAAAATGAGACAAACATCCATGAAAGTCTGATAACTGTCTAGATCAAGAGTATTAAACTTTTTTAAAACATTACAATAATGAAAATGAATTGGTTTCCTGTCAAGAACTTTAACTGCCTTCTTGAAGAGAGACTTGATGGGTTTTAATATACTTTCTGTTGTGTGTGTCCAAGTTGTACAGCAATAATTTATGTGTGAAAATATCATGGCATGCATATAGACTTTAGCTGTCTTGGAGGTAAGAAATGGTTTTATATGATAAAAATTTGACAAGTTGAGTTTAATGATGTTTTTGATTTTTTTAACATGTGCTTTAAAGGATAAATTTGTGTCAAAGACCACTCCAAGATATTTAAACTCTTCCACTACATCAAGGCTCTCTCCATTGACCGCTACAGATGGTAGATCACCCTCTGCTGACTCCTTTGATAACACAGAACTCGACGTGGACTTGAAAGGCCTTTCATGTTGCATCTCAAAACAGGGGACCAAAAGGTTTTAAGGTTAAATTTAAAATAAACAAATGGAAAAGGTCTGCACAAAATTTTTTACATTTTATATTTATAGTTTTATGTAACAGGTAAGAGCAGCTGCATGTCCACTCAGTAGTGGACCTGGCCCTTGAGCTGAATGTAACCATTCCTGCCTCTGTTACCAGAGATCCCAGTTTCGTGTCCCAGTCCAGGCAGGGGGTTCTGCGTTAACCTTGTTCAGATGATACTTTTTTATTGACAGGTGGATTGGCATGATATAAAAAATAATTCAACCAATAACGGCCCGAGTCAGCACTGACATCATGGACCCAGGAGTTTTGTTTCAAATCAAAGA